>LUCH01004021.1:18518-51616 GCA_013368495.1 Paragonimus heterotremus | reverse complement strand
ATGATGATGATGATGATGATGATGATGATTTTGTTCTTTCGACTTGCAAACTTTCCGATGTAGAGTGGCGATGCAGACAATGCTTGGTATTGATTAATTTCCTATTCTACAGTTTGATTCTAATGCAAGTGCGAAGAACGTACTATTAATACAGACCCTGCGACTTTCAACTTTTGATTTTCCAAATAACACGTACTGAATTGTTTTTTATTTGGCCACCATCGGGTTTTTATTTAAGATGACTGGCACTACACTACTTACCATGTTGTGGGTCAGTTCGGAGACCAATTTTCGTATAATTTCCTGTGAGGGTGAAGGCTTTTGATTTTGTCCGTCTTCCACCTTAGCTGGTCCTAAGGGCATTCCATTGGATTGACATTCGGATGATCAGGATATACTACTGTGAACCTTGTTAAATTTCTATAACTGGAGATAACTATGAATAGAAGCGTGCTATTCTGGAACATTTGGTCACGCACGCAAGCTGATCGTTAAGAGATTGTCTTAAAATGCTGATATTCCGAACCGTGAACCGTGTTGTCGAATGAATTCTGCCCCCTCTTACCACCACCTGATCACATGCTGCGTGAATCGCCTGAAATTTTGCACAACGTACCAAAATGTCCAACTTCAACACTGTAAGCCACTTACTATGGGCCGGATACTGCCAGACTTCCTAAACCCAGAAATCAACAGCATTTGAGGTTGACAAAGACCTAACCCACATGTTCGTAATTGATAGTCGGGCATGACTGTTACTGTGAGCTGCGGTGTGCCTATTGGTCCTTCATCCCAATTCAGTTGTGCGTGTTCATGTTTTGTGTTCCAATGACACCGCTTGGCAAGCTTCGCGGAAGTCCAATAGTGGATCGATTTCCGGTGCTTTTGTAAGCACAAACACCATGAGAACTACCACTTCTTCTTGCTCCCAATTGAATATTGGTAGTGACACTGACTGTCAATTACTAGGTTTCAGGCTCAATTTTCGGACTGTTTATATTTTCTAGGTTATGGCCATCATACGTTACCGTCCAGCTCACGCGTAACTCAGTATGTCCAATGGCTACTTACACTTTGGAATATAACGTTTGGAAAAGTTTTTGTTTCACAATCCCAATAAAGTTTGTTTATGTACTTCAACTTGATTGCTTACGATGTCATCTCAATATCCATTTCCTAAATAAGTTGTTGAAACCCTTACGTTCGGTGGACTGTAGTACATAACGGTATCCATGCTTGCGATCTCTGAGCCATTGATACAGTTTCCTAGCCAAGCTGATAGCGCATTTGAGTAGTAGTCTCATGCTGCTCCTGTCCCTGATCCGAGTCCTGATGAGATTAAGGTTTTTTGCACTCAGATTTTCATAAAATTAATCGTGTTCGTTAATCTGCTCACAGATGTGTGGTTTTCTCGTGCATTCACTGTTACTGTACCTCAGTTGACCTCAGTTTACTTTTTATCGTACTGCTTACTTTGTTCAATACTGTACTAGCTTCATTCTGTTATCTATATGCATACAGCTATTGTACATGTCAATCGACGCCGTTCGTTTGCTGGATGCTGTGGCTGAAAGACGATACGTTTCTTCCGGTCAAAGTGGTTTCACACTCGCGCTGTACACAAAACTGTTCTGCATCTACGAACTTACCATACCCGGTTTGAACGACGCTCGAGCGTTACAACAATCATTGGAGGCTTTGATCAACATAGGTTTGCTCATACGGTGTTATCCTCTCTAATTACCTCCTGTCTTTTATACGATTAACGCTGCTCGCTTTTGACTGATGCGTAATTTGTTTTAGAGACATAACTTGTCTGCCTCGTGGATTCTTTTAACCCTGTAAGTACGATAAGTGGTAAGTCAAGTGGAGGATCTGGTTGATACAAGTTGAACGTTACTCACAATTGATCACAGCTGTCGAGTTTCCATAGGCTTTCCAGCCCCTTTCGAGAAGGGGTGACTGGAAATTCTATGGAAATGTGACAGCTGAGATCGATTGTGACTGGTTTTTAACTTGTATATATGATAAGTGTGGGTTATCGGCGTTTTATGCCATTGTGAAGGTCGTTGATCGGGCCCAACATTGCTCAGTATCTCAACTTTGCTGCGTTGAGCTTAGTCATGAAAACAAATCGCGACCATTCACACCAGCCATTTTTTTGAGAACGTTAATTTTATCAGAACGACCAAAGGAGAACAGAACTTGACAAAACTTGGTGTACATGGTCGCATATGCCAAATGACACACAGATGAAGGCTGACAGCCTGGCTGTCATTTGAAAGGTCACAACTCACTAGACTGTTTGAAGGTGATTACTAGGACATAACACTGCAGCAAACATGTTCTTCTGGATGATTAGCTCAACTCTGAAACTTGACTGTCAAAAATACCGTTATCCCAGATTCAAGTAGCCTTCATATTCGTACGTTTCCCCATCGATCGTGCGCTCACGTCTATAAATCTGATTTCTAGCTCACATCCCAGTGATGTTTTCATTTGAGTATTCCGTGCACTTCCTTCTCTTGCTGTCCTTTCGGCCGGTGCTCTGTCGTCCTTTAGGCTGATAGCTCTCAGCTTTGGTTCATTTTATCCCTCGTGTTGTCGGTGACCCATCCGTTGTGTGTTTTGGTGATTTCACACGGCTGTATTGAGATATTCCACTGATTGTCAGAGTAATCACGACTCTGGCCTGTTCACCCTTCACAATATGACTAATCACTCCAAATCATCACCAACTTAATCCTCCACTTTTATCCAAGTTACCTAACTCAGCAGTGATGAATGCCGATTCAGCATCAAGTGCGTTGATATCTGGTAGTATTCTTTGATATATACTACCTTTATACATTGCTATTATGAAATCGCTTTCACTTTATTTTCTACTTTTTTTAAAAATTGTTTTGCTTCCATCCAGTTGTTGTGCTGGTCCTGGTTCTTATTTTTTGCAAAGATTTAGACAGTCAAAACAAGAGTGCTGATCTCGTAACACAAGCTTGTTGATTGTTATCTTTGGACCTGTTCACGTTGCCTAGTACAATGCGTTCGGTAACGTTGGACAATTAGATTTCTTGATGGCACACCGTTTTACACCCTCTTTTCTACTTTTTCCTTGCGTTGAATGGCGTGAGTCAGTCACGCTGCTGCTGTTCACTGGATTTTCAGCCGCCCCTCCGGATTGTGCTTTTCCTGACTGTCGACTTCAAATTTAAATTTTCCAAGAACCAAACTCTACACTACAACTCGAGAAACTTAGTTGGATAATCTCCTGGTATCACAGGTTCTGGTTATCAGAATATCGCTTGTGTGCTATTAGCTACCCTTGTTACCGCTGCTTCGGGATCCGTTCGCCAGTCGTCCGATGCCCGTGTCCTAGCTATCTGAGCTGGTCATGCATTGACATTCATTCGCTCGCATGCGCATCCGGTCATCGAAATACCTCAACGTTCGGAATCACGTCTGACCAATGAATGCCTAAGACGTGTCTTATACAATATACATAGAAGCTGCTCTGATATCGCACCTTTTTTTGATACAATGTTCGGGTTTTTCTACCTTACAACAACGTAGACAGTATCATGACTTTGTAGACCATACGTTTTGTTTCCCCACTCTCGTTCTGTTTATTTTTTTGGACGCGTCTTTTAAGACACCCGGAGGCAGAACTACATGTGACTATACAGAGGAATTTCCACCCAAGTATCAGATGTCTGTTCAGCTACTCACAATGACCCTTTTGATGCGGTTTCTGAATGTAGGCGAACCACATTTCCCCAGAGAAACCTGAAAGAAGTAAAATGTCTTTCGGACGCAGACCGCTGTGGTCGCAAAAGCAGCAGTCGTTCACTGCAATTCTTTCTCATTACGCACAGGTGTTGTACGATTATCCGCAAGTGGCAGCATATAGATAGAACTGTGTTACAAATTCGGAAGGTCGATCCGTCGAATATTCAGTTGATTATCATTCGTGCGCCATTCCGTTTGAACGCCGTCCTCGTAGTTCTAAAGAGCAATTGTCAGTGTTGCAGTCTGCTGTAAGCTAAGTGGAGTCGTGTTTAGGCATAACCCCGTGACAATATCAGAAACGACAATGGTCGTCCTCATTTTCACGTGTAATCAAATCACCGAACTTACCTGGATGTTCAAACTTGCCAAGCACCGCCCACAGTGCTCGATAACTCATACGCAAGCGTCTTGACGAACACTCCAAAGAATTTGTGTTCACGACACTTTTCCTAAAGATTTCGAGTGGTGAACATCATGCCATTTTTACTGTGTTTGGTCCGGTATCCGCGTTGCTGATCGGAAACATTCGTTTCCAGGATTTGGGCGTTAAGTCGAGTGATCAGGGCTTTTGTTGCAACCTTTCCAGCGCAGCTGAGCAAACTGATGTCCAGGTGACTAGATATTCTTTACCTGCTTTCCTTATCTTTAAAAAAGGTTCACTTGGTCATTACACTCTCGCGGGACTGCTTTTTTTCAGCTGAAGTACACTAACTGAAGCAGAATGCGTTCCAGAGGTGGACCGCCATGTTCCACAAGTTCCCCTATCTACCCATCATCTCCCGCTCCCTTTTCATTCCATTATTGTCTGAAGTCTGTCTGCACCTCGGCTAGGACCGAGGCAATCGCAAGTGTCTCTTTCGTGAAGTGCAATGGCGGGCTATCCACTGTCCTCTAGTCAGTGGTTGCAGGCCGATTCCTTGAACGATCAACATATTTTCACCAGATTCTCCTAGATTTTTCTGGTTATGTGCACTAAACACCAGAGTCTCTGTCAACGGATGCTTCAGAGGACTGGATGGATGGGTCAGAAATGACCTTAAGCGAATCGCGGAACCTGTTTTGTTGCACATCAATCAACATAGCTTTACACTGGCTCACCCTGCTTTTTCCGGTAGCCACTTCGAATTCCGCCAAGCCGCCCGATTGATTCGGTGATGACACTTTATACCTTGTGTCATTAAATGTTTATCCTCGGTAGGAAAACTAGACGGGAGAAAGACGAACGTCAGGTAAGTACCCGTCACTTCGGGTTCACCAATTATTGCAGTAAAAATTACTTATGGTCACAAGGTGACCAACAGCAATAATCATACATATATGACACGTAAGTAACGGTGTACCAAATGTATGTAATTACCAAAACTATACAGCTAAAGTTCCCACTTATCACGTTCCTGAAAGCACAGTAGAAGTGGTCTGAATTGTTGGAAACCATCGATCGAGCCAGTGGAAGCTTACTGGGTATGGGGTGGAAAATGAGTTGGTGTGGAAATAGTGATTTACATGTAATTCGTTTGTCAGATGAAGTCATACAAGTCTTTGACTTGAGACTCCTGTCAACGGGACCGTGTACCGTTTAGCTCGTATGACGGAGACAAGGGACGATGTGGTGTGCTTCTCTCGTTTGGCTCGAGACGTTTCTTAACATGGATATGTGTAACACAGTGTTCGTGACCAATAGTCATGCTAAATCATAAGCGGCATAATGTGGATGTGCATGTGCGCGTATATAGAACACGATCAGGACGGGCGTCTGGAAGTCCACTGAACATCACTTGCACGGCCGGGAATTCAATCGTCCGTTATGCAAAAGAATTATGGGTACCATAGTCCATGGTGACAGCTATGTGGCATTTTAAGGAATCAAGCTGCTATTGTTCTGGCCCTATCGGATTGGTAGATCGTCAGTGCACCCATTAGCACATCATCAACCAGTAGAAGACGAGTACTTTAAGGACAAGTCATCATCATCATAACAACCATGAGCCTGACCAAAAGGTACTGTGACTCGGGCTGCCGCTCAACTCAACAGTGACGTGGACTGTCCTAGAAGAAAACGTTACTAAGAAGGTTGAAATTTAATAAAAGAAGACTAAGCGGAAGAACCAGAAATGGTGTGGATACAGGTACGCCATTGACTGCGACACATCGCCATCTCGGATAGCGTCTCTAACCAGTGGTTTGAGTAATCACGAGGACCCCATCCAGGCAGGCGACACCTACTCACTTTGCTCAATGGAACAGTCAATGTCTTCATATTTTGCGACCACGTTGTTACTTGACCACCACGCGGATTTACCCGACTGTTGGTGGTCTCAGTAAATAATGCTCGATACAGTAGACGCTAAGCTGGCATACGAAGTACGCGACTTAACCATCGCAAACTATGCACCGTGAGTAGTTGATCAATTGATCGCGCATCCCGAGCATTCTGGAATACGCGTCGGCGAACTGCCTCATTGCTCACGCAATCAGTCCACTTAATATGGGCTAATTGGCGGAGACAACGATGGTCAAACACAGCAAGTCTGTTGATATCTTCCTTGCGAACGGGCCACGTTTCCGAACCATAGAGCAAAACAGAACGTACTCAAGGATTATGCACTCTTCCTATCAGCGACAACCTAACGTCTTTTCGACGTCACAGATGACGCAGTTTGACAAAAGCAACTCGTGTCTTTGCTATCCTCGTTGCTATCTCATCAGCAATATTACAGGCTGACGAGATAGTACTACCCAAGTATGTGAAACTGTTCACAGTCTCAAGCGGATTACCTGCAATAAAGAAAGTAGGAGTGGAAATGCTCCAGTCTTGAAGGAACACTTTGCACTTTGAAGGTGCAAAGCGCATTCCATACAAACCAGCTCGGTTACTCACCCTATCAGCATGGTCTGCATGTTTTCGGCTAAGTAAGACATTGTCGTCCGCATACTCCAGATCGTTCAATCTAGCGCCAGGAAGAAGCTCAACTCCAAGCCCACTGGATTCGCGAAGTGCACCCTCTAGAATGTCGTCCATGACAAAATTGAACAGGAAGGGGGAAATCGGACACCCCTGACGAACACCACTAGAAGTGATGAACGTCCGAGACAGTTGTTCATAAACTCTCACCTTGCTTACAGATGACCATACAGTGATCTCAACAGATTCACGTATTCCTCTGGTACTCCCTTGCAGAGAAGACAGGGCGTACCCATTTTGTGGCTGAAAGCATTGATGGGGATGTAGCAATGGAGTCGTGGCTCAGTGAATGATTTAAGGACAAGTAAATTGTCACACATAAATTCAACTTAAACCCAAAGTAATAAGTCCGCGAGGTGTGTGAGTGAGGCTCTTGTAGTTTAGCCAGTCAACGCTAGTTAGCCAGATGAGGCTTTCCGTTTTATACTAACCTACCGCCTAGCCAACCAGCATTGACCAGTTGAGCCACAAGGTCCTCCGTTCGCCTGCCTCGCGGACTCATTCGTTCAGGTTTACACTGAATACGTTGAGCTTGAATAGGATCATGTATTGCACCGCAGACCACTTTTAGTGATGGTTGTGCGCGGACGTTTTTCGACCTCGGTCACTGACAGACTAATCCACAACGAATTCCTCTAACCGTTGGTGGCATCAACACTAGAGATGTTTGCAGAACTGAACTCGTCAACCGTGTCGGACGTACGAGGAATGATCGCAACTGTTCAAGTTATCGTTTGAACTGTAAGGTGAAGGGTTACAACCGTTGAACCGTTCCGAGTTATCAAGTACGACGTATCAACCCGGTAATCTATGTAGGCATGTGCATGGCCAGCTTAACAGGTTCATTCTCGAATATGTGCCAGGCCGAAAACTCACCTACAAGTTGTTGACAAGCATTGTGGAGTGACTGCCTGTTTTTATAGCTTGAATTCACAGTGGAAACAACAGACACGTCACTCTTATCAGGCTGGAGGCAGTGACATTTTGTCATCAAACCTATCTGAGCATTTCTGGCACTCAGTACTGGTCGGCTCGTTGGCTGCTGTTATGGCCTGCCCCCTGAAATACTGTCGCTTATCGTCAAGGATAGTGGATATGGGAACGTTTTCTGAACGTCCGGCAGCTGCATATTTCAGGGTGATTCTCGTCTTTGAGTTCTTTTTTCTCCCGACATTCAATCTTTGTTGTTAGTCTAACGATCTACCACAGACGGACTTGGTAATAAAAATAGACGATTTGGTGCTGACCAGCCTGTGTGTCGTGCTGCGTTTAGCCCGAGGCATCATCCGTGTGATACGTACTCCCCGAATATTGCACTATCGGTTGATCTGGTGATCCTACAAACAATGTTAATGTCTTCGTGGATGAGTTTATGTTTTAGTATCGCACGCATCTTGATGGGTATTTGTGTTTGTGATACCCAACTCGTGGGTTGTTTGTAAATGGAGCAGGTGGTCGCCGTTTTCATTGCATATATCATTGCCGCGAGTTTCCAGGACCCTCGGTTTGGCTGTTGAGTCGTATCTGACAAGCGTGCTGAAATCGACCAGATGTGACAATCGTTCGCTCACCGATGTCGAGCTGATTGTGACAGTTAAGCGTCACTGTGAACTACTGACATATTGCTGTCTGTGTTGATGATGAGGCACTAAAAATGTTGATAGACCTACTTCGTTGTAGTATCCAGCAAATGGACGTTATTCGGAATTCTTGTTTGGTGTAGCCCGCCTATGCCGACTGCGACATAGACACTTAGTTTCCGATTACCTTATGCTGGATAACGGATCCGGTAAGAGGTCTATGGAACATTTGATTCCGGGAGCTCAACGTGGTCTGCTAGTGCTATCTCATTGAAGGCTGCAAAATCAATTCCGTAGTTGTTCAGTTTCATTGTGATCAGTGTGATACTGCTTTATGACTGTTCGGTTTTATCTCTAACCATCAACATATGCACGTTGCAGGTCTTGACATACAGCATCAACATCCTTACAGATAGCTGATGGTCGTAGTCTTATAAGATCTAAAGGATGCTTTCGAATCGGTTGCTCGTGGCATTTGCTGGACTGTCCGCCCTCACAGAGGTGTTCCATGAAATTACGTGGTTCTATTAATATCATTGTATGCCCACTCTGCGAACATGAAATTGGTGAAGCAGCGAAATGGCTCTATCATGCCTCGTCTATACGATCTACCCAAGATCCATAAACCAAATCATCCGTTGAGGCCTATTCTTGATGTGCGCAATTCTCCCGTACCACTCAACAGCAAAGTGGTTAGCAGAACAACTTGAACCTATTCGCCGGCAACTGTGTCCACACAGCCTACGAGACACGTTCGATTTTGTTAGACATAGTTAATGTTAATACGCATAATCAGTACATGTGTTCGCTAGACGTCTGCTCGCTATTTACAAATGTCCATCTGCTTGAGACTGTCAATTTCATTTGTGAACATATCGACCAGTGGAACACTCAGTTCAGCATACCGACACCCATGTTGAAAGAACTGCTCCTACGATGAACTCACAATGTTCAGTTTAAATTTGACAACAAGCTCTATCGTCAAACTGGTTGGGTCTCCATTGGGCCCACTTCTAGCGGATATCTTCATGGGAAAACTTGAACGTCAACGACTGAGCCAGTCCATTAACACTTTGTGCTTTCACCGACGATACGTACACGATATCTTCGTTCTACTGAAGTCTGAGCATGACCTACCTGGTGTCGTCCACTCATTCAACCAGGTGCACCCCGCCATCACGTTTACTTCTGACACAAAAAATTCGTGCAAGCTCTGCAGTTGCCGTGGCCGAAGGTTACACCGTCAGTCTGCATGCCCACCTAAACTCCAACCGATAATTTTGTGACGTAAAGGTGGGTGGAACTTCAAACCACCCATCGTTAACACTGGAGATTTGCTCTCTGATGGACTGACCTATAGAGGCCTGGATATTTTGTAACGTTCTGCTTGATCCAATGACATTCTGCTAAACTTCTTTGTCTTGTGTACACACTGTTTTTGATTTTGCTAAATCTATATAATTATATTGATCTGATGACGAATTATCGTAAACAATTGTAAGTCTTCTATGATCCAATGGGGATTTTGGTGACATTCCTAGTTTACGTGTTAGTTTGATCACGATCGGTGTTGGTATATTACTTCACGATACACCATTATTTAGGTGGACATGTTCAAATTACCCTGTTTTCGAGTGCCATCGACTTGAAACGTCGCTTTCCTCTTCTTCACAGAAAACCCTGTTCTTCTATATCCGTTTTTCTACAAACCGGATTTTAACCATATTCAAAAAGTTCCAACTGCCGTTGACAGTCGTGACGATCTACGTGAAGCATTGACTACAAACCGATGGCGTGTTTGCATGGCAAACAAAGGATATGGAGTGAGTGCCGATCATCCATGCTACATTTTCAATCGTTGATTGCTATCAGCTGTTTATGGCATTTTAACGATTTGTAAAATGACCCCTTCGTATTTCAAAGAATGTTTGAGATCATTTTCATTTTTTCTGAATCGCATCGTTTCTCATTGGTCTAATTGGTTTAACTTGTCTGATGACGTTTTAGTTCGGCGTTCCTCACCTTGGCCGAGTGACTTAGATATTTCTCTGTTTGTCATTGTTCATGGTTCAGAAGCAGGTTGGTTGTTGATTCCCATATAGTATGTTGATGCCTCCATGCCTGCACACAGTCGTTCGTTTGGCATTATAAAAATTCATTTTTGGAGCATTTCAACTGACACTAACTAGTTTCCCATTGGTGTCCTAGTCCTACCCAGTGCTAACGGGTCGTCCATATAGAATTATTAGAGATCCGAACAGAAATCCACGAGGCGCTTGATTCAGACGATCTTCCCTTAACCCCTTTTTAAAGATGACAGCATTGCGCTCGTTAAAGAACTGCACGCTCTGTTTCCTGAGACTTATAGTACTGAAGAAGTTCCTTCACCCTGTTAGAAAACAGTGGTTGCTGCTATCTTTAGGAAAGAGCGATCAAAAGTGTGCACTACTCGTCGGGGAATCTGCCTGATTTCGCTTGCGCCTAAGTTGTTGATGTCAGTTCCACCTGCAGGTTATGAACGGTTAGTAATACAATTCCTATGCTCAACAATGGCGTTGATGGATTCCAGCGTGAACTGGTTGAGAAATCCTGCCGGGGCAGTCGATCCCCTTGAATGTTTGATGGACTCCATATGAGACAGTGGGGCGGGTCGGTAACAGAGTCCAAATGTGAAGTTTCCGAGCTGCCGGTGTGGCCTGGTTGCTCAGCTGGTAGAGCGCTTGTCGCGTTTAGGCATGCTGTGTCTGTCGCTGGTCCGAATCCAGCTGAAGCCCCGACTTTTCACAGTTGGGTCTCGTCTAAAATTATGAAAAAAGCTTGATGAACTGTGTTTTGGGTACTTAAGTGCATTTTTTGCAGGTCTTCTATGCATTGCTCGAATCATCACTATGCAACAACTGCTTGAACACCGCCACGTCTATCGATAATCGTTAGTGATGGTGTGTTTTGAGAACACGACAGCCCTCGTGTCAATCAACAATGCTGTCCTCTGGAATTGCTTGCTGAGAAATGGGGTTCCCATTCTAAGGACACTATACTATCAGATCGAAGGTACAGTTATGGCTTTTGTCAATCTGTTACCACTCTTCGCTGTCCTCGGCTTGATTCAGCTTTGTCATCCTGCCCACCTTTTCCTCTGCGGCCTTCTAACTGACGTTGTTTTACGCATGGCTTCGGGTGGTCTTACCAGTGGTGGTGCTTGGACTTCCCCCAGGGAACAAAATCATAGACTTAGACTGTGCTGATAATGTCATCTTATTCGGTAAGAGTACATAGATAGTTCAAGATGCTCTAAAATGTTTGGCAGTTGAGGTTACGCTATATTTTCTCTGCCTCTTGTCGTCTGAATTTAAAGCATTTCTTCATGACTGACAGGTAGGTGCGTCTGCGTTCACCTGGGTGGTGACAGTCTGGATCCAATTGAAAGTTTGATCTGCCCTACGGTGATGTTGGATGACTCGTTTGACCTTTGTTATCCTGAAGACACCTGTGGCACTGACGTGACACTCGCTAAAAGAGTAGAGTATATGGCGTGACTATACACTCGATAGTTCTCCGCGTTTGTTAGACTCAGCCGTAACGTGTCCATGATAGTCGTAGGATTTTTGTTTTGCCATTCGTTGCCCACACAGTATTGTTTGTGGCTAGTGACAGCATCACGTAAGCAGTGGTGATGAACGGCGACGTGCGTTGGGAGTCAGGTATTTCCCCTTCACATGAAGGAGTTTCGCTCCATCGTTTTGGCAGCGCACTATGCCCACTTACTCAGCGTCTACCATCCTGCGCATTGCTTACACATCCTATATGTGGTTAGAGAAAACAGTATATTAAGAAGCTCGTGATTTGACGGAGTACGAAAAGGCTGACATGAAGTCCGGCTTCTGTTGGTTCTACTCAACTTCGCTCCTAGGTTGCGGAAAATACTGAGCGTCGTTTTATTGATCTCTGCGGCCGTCTGTAGCGGTCACAATATTCATATTTTGAACAAAAACAAGAAATTTCATCGAGTCACTACATAATTGTCAATTCAGCGTGCAGTATGAAGCGGATGGAAATCCTTGGCTTTTTTTGTTATCGTTGTACATCTTGCAGCAGGCTTTTTTGTCTTCCTCTGTGTTCTCGTTAAATGTGTTCGATTCATGGCGTTGGATTGGCACCAACTCTGCTTACAGACTTGTGTAGTAATGATAGTTATTATTTTTGTTTTTGCAATAATAATCACTAGTTGGAACTCCTCAATAGCGCGTTTACTTTGCACCCCCGGCATTCGAACACCGGTGCATGATGATGCATCCGCCTTGCCATTGAATTTACATTTTTACACAACCGGTTTTTTACCATTGAACTTTAAGCTGCTGAGTAGCGCTCAGATTGCCTCATCCATTCTGAAAATACTGCGATGACTCTCCTCTCAACCGTATCTGGTAACCCTACGATAAGGAGTTGAAATCTCAGTCGCATCCAAAACGCGCACCACTGGGGAGTCCTAACAGGTGTGTCGATTATTTTCGAGGGGATATTTTTCAAAGCTTCTCTGAACTTGAATGTTGTAGCCAGCCTACAAATTCAACAAAATCTCATTATAAATCAACTGTTTCCCGATTTTTTTCCAGTTATGCTCCACCTATCCGGAAGAGGTGATCGTACCCGCTGAAGTGCCCGATTCCGTTGTTATTGAGAGTGCTGGCTTCCGTAGAGGTGGGAGGTTCCCACTTCTAGTCTATTATCATCGACCCCGTGAGGTTTGTTTTGTAGCACCGTTCTGCAGATCGCTGTGCAACTGTCTCGTTATATCATGTCATCCTCATGACTTGCAGTTAGAGAATTTGTATTGTTTACGTGTGTACATATTTTGTACTCCGTTAATCGGAACAGTGCATCACTACATAACTTGTTCGGTTCATTGACTTAGAGGTGGATTGGAAATTGTCGTACATTGCATCCCGGACTTAGTTGTACATGGTGGCGAATCCAGGCTGGTAGTTTCTGGACGTTTTCAACGTATCATCTTCATAGATTTCTAGACACAACTTTATTGTTTCTCTACTCAACGTGACCATTGAAATCGGAGTAGTGAGGCTTTAACCTGTGTAATTGACTTCTGTTTGCAGCTACGCATACGTTCAAAGTTTGGTGTGTTGGAAGAGGTTGGTGTTTTCATTTCAGCTGGACAACATCAAGCTGAAAGGTACCTAGGTAATACCTTAGATTGATGTGTTCAGAAACTAGATGGACCTCTCTGTCCTTCTCGTTTGGTTTCAAGCTGTTATACCGCAAATAATGATATCACCCACTTGGACAAACATTAGTTGAACACACACTGTGCTTACTCACAGTAGTTACAGTGTTACCCAAAATGGCCACTTAGACTGGCTTCGCCGGAACAATTTATGACATCAAGTTAGTAAGAATTGTGATGTCATAGCTAGACCGGACTTTGACGCGGTGTGAGGACTTTCGCATCTCAATGACCTATTGCGCTGAACCGGAGGGTGTGACGACCACACCGATAGAGTTACTCATGTCAAGCAGGCCAACAGGTCTGACGAATCACAGTCTCCTGGACCTCCAGGCTGAGGGTTGGAAAAAGACTGACATCTTTTTTCCGGAAGAAGTATCACTCCTGATACACTGATACCCACCCATGCCTTGCAGTACAGCCTTTTGAGCCAGAGACCTTGTTTCAAAACGCTAGTCATTCTCTTGTCCAATCATGGGCTTCCTGATGGAATCTCAACCCACATACAATCATGAATACTCACAACATCTGATGAGTAGTAGAGGATTTTGGTTTTCATATAGATAGAACATCACCCACAGTTGATCGCAGCTGTCGCATTCCCATAGACTTTCCAGTCGGCCCCTTTCGAAAAGAAGCACTAGACTCGAGTTTCGTGCTCATTAGACCTCGTCAGTAGTACATATCCTTGCCACTGCAAGGATTAAAACGCCGGCCAAGCTTTCATGACACAACCATGTTGACCACTGTGCTATTGACCTCATATTAGACACGACCGAATTATCATATGCGAACGCTCAACCACATTCGTTTGTGAGTAATGAGCAGTAATGATCACAACATCAGTAATTCTATATTGCATCGGTCGTCCCGCAAATATAATGGCGGGCAATTGTTGTAACTGCGCGCTGAGCATATGCTATTTTTAGCCAACACTAGTTTTAGGCATCTTTCACGTCATTGCTATACTTGGCGCCCGCCTGCTCCGGATCAGGCCTGGTTTCAGATAGACCACATAGCTGTTAGTTACAGGTGGATTGGTTCCATCCAAGACTGTCGTTCTTATTAGAGCACGTACTTGGACTCAGATAATGCATTGGTATGTTGTCGTTTTGTTCTTGGTTTTGCTGGACAACGACACCAGCAGCAGCAACTACTGGCTGTTGAGAAATTGGCTTTTTTACCATCAGTAAAGCACGAGTACCAAACTAGCTTAGAAAGCTTCCTTAATAGTTCTCGCTCCGAAGATCCTAATAATTGTTGGAACCATGTCTCACAGGCCATTCATGAACCAGGTACTGTAGCATGCGGCACGGAGTTACATGGGTTGAACAGACATTGAATCTTGGAGAGATCTCTAGAGTTGTTAGAACCTAGACGGAACATTCCTCTTAGCAGTCCTCATAACAAATTTAGAAGAGATCCGTAGGAAACTGATGCCTAGTCTAATCGCTGATCTTTAGGCTTGATTAGTGGACAAAGTGAAGGGAGTGAAAACCACATCTGTTTCAGGGAACATCGGCAAACTCTTCAAGGATATCCGTACTACTGGTCTAAGTCGATCGTCTGTCTGTTAAACCATCAGCGAGACAGACAGCACACTCATCTCTAACAGGTCCAGAAGGTTAGAGCGGTAGGCGGAACACTGAAAGTCAATTTAGTTGGCCTCCTGCTTCTACTTTGTTGCCTCCACAAACTTGTAAGGTAGCACTCTAGTCGACAGCTTTAACACCACCCACTGAAATTGAAGTCCGAAATTGTATTTTGGTTCTCAAACGTAATAGGGCTGGTGATCTAGATTATCTGGTGCCAAAACTTTTCAAAGAAGATAAGGAGACCTCAGTGGAAGCTTTGGCTCGCCTGTTTCAACTTGTGTGAATGACGGAGGCCTTTCCTATGTGTTGGGGTCACTCGGTAATAGTTCCCATATTCGAGAAAGGCGTAATGGGCTTTTCCGGGGGATTAGTTTGAACCCAGTCATTTTTAGGGTCACGGCATCGATTATGTGAGTGTCTTCATACCCCGAACACAAGTGATGTGATGGCCACCGGGCTGCCGCCTTCAGACTAACCCACCACTGGCATACAAACCATGGTGTGACAGGCTGAGTTGGCACTCATAAGGCATGACCATATCAACGAATTGTGTGAAACAAAGTCAGTATGCTAAGAGGTCAACAGTGTCTACAGTTCCGAATACATGTCGGTAAACTTCGTCGTTGCTGAAATGTTGTTCCTACCCCACGCCGTTATTGCTTCAGGGACACTGATGGTCGAAAGCAGTCACTTGCCAAGCCTTGTTCACGCGGATGAACCAGGTTTCGCAGCCATGGAGTCGGACCGCTGTTATGGTGGGATTGAGTGCAGTTGCTACTGCACCTTGCAGTTAATGGCGCAGTTGTCGCATTAGATTGACTAACGGAAGGTTCTAGTGACTAAGATGTTCTGAGTCTCACAGTTTCGAGCAGTGTTGTGTGTGTACTTCGTGTCTGGAGGTCTAAACCTTCTGGGCGCCACACTGTCATATTCGCAATCTGTCAGGACGCTTTTTATGATCTCGTCTGCTGCAAAAGTGTATAGAAAAGAGGTATCTGGAGAAGCTTGTCGAAGCAACTCTAGTTGCTGGTGGTTGACGATACGCTGTCGTAGACTCTACCCCGGCTTGGGGTCTAACAGCAAATGTCTATGTACTTGTCAGATACTCCACTCTTCAGTCGACGGTCTTAGAGTGCAGCTCTGTCAGCTTAATCAAAAGCCCCTCTGCTGTCCAAAGAGATATTTGTCGCCTTTATGTGTTAACAACAGGGTTGAGGCATCTGGCAAAGTGTGAAGATGCGACCAATACAGCCTCACTCAGAACGAAACCTAACTTGCTGTTGATGAATGTTCACAGGTTACTTTTCGCCTACGATGTACTTTGATTATAAATAGCCTCGACGAAATATAATCCGGCTAATCATTCGGTGATTTACACTCGAAGCGCGTGAGCCCTTTTTAGAAGTGGGAATGATGTCAGGCTGGAACGACTTCACTAACCCAGAGTTTCCGAAAAAGAGCCACCAGCTCTTCGATTAAGGATTTTGTCTGTGTTGGTTTAAATACATAAGTTTGTGTTTTTTGGTGAAGTAACCTCACCAAAGTGCATGGCGAACTTAGCACATACCAGTGTGTGATCGAAATCTGCACAGATGTTCCAGATTGATTCACAGTTATGGATGTAGCGAAGCCATCGATAAGTGACATCTATGTAGTCACCCTGTGTGTCCGACTGATTTGGCGATAGAGGTCCCCAAATGGTGCATTGGCGTTTACAATGCCGTAGGTTATTACACTCCAGAAAAAGACCGTTTCCAACCCAATATTGTAACAAACGTTTGCTATTGTCTGCTTGAAAAGTGCCGTAAGAAAGTGGGCTAAGTGACGTTTGTCATCACTTAGCCTGTTTCACTGTGTGTTCAATTCAGCACTCCACACTTTAATGTTCATTCACTACGTGGTGTGCAGAGAGTTAGTGAGCTAGTACTAAAGATTATATTTGTCTGCTCCAGGACTACCTTCTATGAGAGCACATGCCTGAGCCGTAATATTACGGCGTTTTCGATGAGCGTCTGTTGGTCATCTAACCGTACCATCGCGTCTGTCAGTGCAGAAACGGTTACTGACGAGTATCCAGTCAACCGGTGCAGTAATTCTGGGAATCACCAAAGAGGATGTGTCCGGTTTAGTTAATCTGTCGAGTCGGTGAATTCAAGTCCAACAGTTCTTTTACGACGTTTGCCTTCTGTTACGTGAGCAGTGACCAAATTTGTTTATGTGCTCTTCGAACGGATTTCAGCCATTCAAAGTACCTGGCACATCTTTCTTACTTCTTTGGTTCCGATGATTCGTACGCCCTCTTCAGGATTTGTCCATGGTTTGCAGATCGAACATACCAGTTCGCCATACGACCAACACTCCTGATGCACGGTACTCTATCCGGGAGTTTGTGTATTGCTGTTGGGAACTCTTAAAATCTCTTGTCATGTAACGTACATGCAGCATGCACCACATTGTAATACCGTCACAGAGTTTATGTGGTGGTTGATAAGATACTTGGTCGCTAGTCCATTACACTGCGATTGTACTACAGCATGGGGCGAAGTTTAAGGAAATAATTTTCGTGTCGATTAGATCACTGCGGTGTACTCCTTACGTAACTGATGATAATATGCTGGAATTTCATAGCTTGCTGGTAGAAGCGACTATTAACGAAAGATTCACGTTGATGCAATAAAATCTGTCTGGGTTGAACCATTCGCTATATTGTTGTTATGTACAGAGCTGTCATCTGCAGATAAACCCTCAGAGACTTGGATCGCCGAAAGATTTCGCATTCGTGTTCTGGCTTGGGCTGTCCTCCATTCGTCACATACGTCTAACATGAATGACTATACCAAGTGACAGATGTCACAATATTCTGGCGATGTTCCTCCAGTTCATGTTACGTACGGTTCAACATATTCATAGGCAGCAATGCATTCGTAATTTACACGGATAATCTACTGACTTATAACAGTAGAGAGATTACCATCCAAACTAGGAATTATTCAAAAGGAAATGTTGGAACCTAGTTACCAAAAATCTATATCTATTAAGTCATACGTTGGATATCAAGTTACCTACACTTTGCAAGCAAATGTCCGAGATCTATGCGACAGTGCGGCGGCATTTATAAGACAGTAGCTGTCGTCTTTCACTGTTTTCGCGTCATCAGTTGCATTCGATTGCTTACGCAACTAAACATAGACAACATTCACGCTTCGGAACTCTGTTTTCCTCCATTCCTCCTAACCTTCTCAATAACCGATTCCTTAAGTTTAGCCTCATATGGATGACAGTATGGGATAGCTAGTTGGCGGTTACCATGTTATCCGTGAACATGATTTTTGTACTGTCAAAATGCTCCCTGAGTTGTACAAGCTTGGGTTGTGTCTTAATCACTCTGGTCTATCAACAATAACAATCAATTTATGTTGGTGCGTTCACTGAACTTTTAATCCACTGTATTATTCATGTGTTACATGGAACTCCTTTCTAACAGAAGACACTCCAGTCTGATCGAGTTTATCACCATCAATGGTTCGTCCCCTCGTGTTTACTCCCTTTTCTCATTTTCACGTTTCAGCCACCGATAGTGGTTGGGAAGTAAGACAACACAAGACAGTACTTCAAACACCAATAGTCACTTCGGTGGAATGTTGGGAAAAGGCACATTTTCCCGGAAATTAGCCCTATACGCAAGGAAAATTGATTTCTTCGTTTTCCGGGAATTTGAACAGCCGCCCGAGAACTTGCGCTCGCTTCTGATTGGTCCATTCAGCGAACTATGTCCAAGGCCACCCCTAACCTATAAATACAGTTGCTGTAAACCGCTATTTTGCCTTTGGGCTGAGCAGCAAATGAAGCTCGTTTGAAGGCCGTCTTCTTCTTTACTTGTTGGGGGGTTCTAAGCTGCGAGAGTTGCGTTCCGATATTTTATCTCTGATTTTCGTACCGTTTTGCGATATCGTTGCGTTCGTTCGTGATAGAGATACTGCTCACGGTCTCGTGTTTGTTCTTGTCTTTTCTCTATCAGGTGGGGTCGTAACATAGAGGCAGGTTGTACAATGATTAATCAGATATTAGCCGATTCCAGTTGAATTTACAAAACCGAAATGACCATGTGATGACATCATTAAGCAGTCTATACCCAAGTAAACACTAGGTAATCTACAATATACCAAGTTTGAGTGCATCACAATATTGTGCATGCAACCGTGCCCTCGGAAGCAAGTACGCTTTATTCTGAACAGTTTCCGTGTACATATACGACTGGCAAGAACTCCTCACACGATTGCTTCAAGTCACTGATGCCATTCATCTATTGTATTTTCAATCCATAATATTCGCACATTTGGCAAGAGTGTTGCGTTGTTAGTTTTCATCTACTGAAAGTTCACGATCAGTGTGGTGGAAAATTGTTAGTAGAGAGTGAAAACATTTCATACCTTCAAGTTCGTTCTATTACTTTTGGAGCTTTCTGTGTATCAGTGTGACGTGCACATGAGGTTGCTTATCTGATCTCTTATTTTGTGTTCGATAAGACTGCTCTACTCATCGCGAGTGAGCCAGCTGGGGCTCAGTTCACCGCACCTTCTGGTAACCAAGGCATTTTCAACACGATTACCACAATGACTATGCCAAGCAACCCAATGCGTTCAAGTCCGTTCAGCACGGGTAGTCCGCAACGTACAGGAACTACCGTGCCACCAAATGGCCCTACAGTGACCGGATTGTCGGGCTCAAACAACACTGCTGTTAATCGTTGTCGGGCGGATGAACAATTTCTGGCGTCGGTTTTGTTGGATCGGCATCGCGGTGCCATAGTGGATTTGCGAGATCAGATATCCTCGAAGAAGAGTGTCAACTATGGTAATTTATCTTGCATGCTAATCTACCGTTTTATTGATCGGTATGCCAGTCACCCACAGTCTCTGGCGTTTGTACGTTTTCTTATTCATTTTGTCTCGTTCCACATGCTTCTGATTCGTTCAGTTGAGTTAGAGCCTCTTCGGCTTGTGCTTTTTCTCGACGTCAACCCAACTCATTATGTTGCTAACCCTGTTCAGAACTAACTATGCATTCATGTAGATGTTTGTGATCAGTTAAGACCTGACCGACCAAGTTAGGCATGATGGTCCATATTTGATTTTCTTGTTGTATGCAATGGCCCCTAGGACCCCAACTGATGCAGTATTTCATGATATGCATTCTCAGTGGAGTTTGGGTTTTGCAGCGAACGTTATGAACATGTACACGTTACTAAAACGACCCCCTAAATTCTGCATATATTTATATATATTTATTTGATAACGGATCCTAGTGTGGATTTGAAACGTCACAATAAATAGTTCACTACTCAGTGTTTGCCCTCTTTTTAATACTTCATATATATACATATATATATATATAGTCATCATAGGCTATATCAACAGGATTGTATGAACACCTCTCCATTCTTCAGTTGCATTGTCAGATACGAACGAATCCATCTACTCCTTAAATCTTACTCATAGACAGGGTAACTAGCTCGGCCTTGTAAAGACTTTTGTCGTTAACCTACATGTCTCAGCCCTCTCTTCAGGATAGCTATCTTCGTACAGTTCCCACATGTTCAAGATGTTCACTACGATTAGCGAGTTCTGATTATCATACGGTTTAGCCTTGTTTCCATTTCGCTCTAACCCAGTTTTGATATTAACCAGTCCAACTGAATACATATAACACTTCATTGAATGATCAAATTGGATTCCACTCATTCATCGCGCACTACACCTACCCATCCATACATTCACGGATTTCCAGATTTACACGGTGCCTGTGATGATTGTGGTTCGGGTTGTTTTTGATCGTAACCACAATGCACAAGTTGAAGTTAGAATACAATAGTCAACGTTGCGTATTAGTTTCTCGCATGTTCATTTCCAAATCACAGTTTACGTTCCAGTTATCAGAATATGTATGTACTTTCTCTCGTTGATTCAGTCACAATGATGCTGACTGCTTCGGTTGCTCGACTGCAGCCTCGAAGCTTTCGCCTGCTTCTTTTGTTCAGCTTTTATCAGCTTGACAATACCATCTTTCATGTGACCTAGTTTGTCATCTTGTGGTGTAAAAGATGGTAGCCTACTTTTTCAAATCTTCTTTGATTATATCAGTAGTTATCTTCGTCTAAGCCCAAATAGCATTCGACCTTTTATTTCGTTAGCTCTAACTGTTTTGTTGTAACTATTCTGCAGCCAGTGGAGTGGTCGAATCTGAACCAAACTATCCTCAATGGCGTCGAGTTTGTCGACCTATGGAATCTGCGACTAATTTGAACACAATATTTCGCAAATTCATCGAGGGTAAGCCTTACTCTTCCTCTTTCCATTTCAAGTTTGTAGCCATTTTGCAGTTCCCCGAATTTAGACTAATATCCTTCAGTTGTTTTCAGCAATACTTTTTATGATGCAGTTCGTCTATATACGGTAACCCTCGTGTGTTTTTCGAGCTTCCTAGATAACTGTACTCGTGAACATTCTTTTAAATCGTGATACCCTTTTTCCTCTATAGCCATGACATGCTATTATAATACTCTTTCCAACCAAAATTACCTTGCGAAGAGGAATCGTATTTTTTCTGCAAAGGTTTTTCTTCATTGGAATAGGCATTTTAATTCGGTGGAATCTAAACGATGTGACTGACATTATAAGGTAATTTTATTGTGTCGGACTCTTCGAAATAGTTGGTTTTTACTCGTGTACAGTCTAGTCAGGTAAAATCAGGAATACGCTTTGTGTATCCTGAGCGGTGAATTTTCAGCTTTTGATATACTCACATTTTTAACAAGTGGAAAACAATTACCCAAGTTGACCCGAGTTACAAAGTAATCATGAAACTCATAAAAAAAGTCAGGGAACGGTCGAGGTCGGCATCAGTTATGAAAAAGTCTTTGGATTCAGTTTTGTGGTTAGTTCAAGAATAAACGGACTGTGTTTGTGTAGAAATCGAACCAGCTAAACAGAGAGGAGAGGATTGTAGTATCGTATGCGTGCAACTAAATGTTTGTACTGTGATTGATGTTTAAATACATATAGGGAATCTCGAATAGAGAAGGTGAGTTATGTCAGATGATTCTTTCCGAAAATGTCTTTCATATTGTGAGATGATGAGGAACAAAGAAATCAACGAATTGCTCACGGAGAATGCCACCGCAACGGAATATGTTGCAGTGATCAGGAAAGAAGTGTAAAACTCTTCGACAGTGGTTCAGGGAAAACAACAGGTTGACGTTACATCCAGTAGGGAACACACAGACCATGATAACTCGATTGATCAAATGAGGTGGGATTGCGAAGGTACTTGAGCATCGAACATAAAACGCGGGTCTTTGAAATCTGTGGAACATCACCAACACGAAGTGACCGTGTCGTGTTGTTACTCAAGGTAATCTGTTGATATTTAACAGAAAGCTGACAAGGTAAGGGTTCAGTGTTTGCATGAAGATGGGAACATGCACCGAAAAATCAACTGTCGTTAATGCCGTTTAAAGTGAAATTAACGTTGAGGAGATGATTGCAGTCCGTAAAACTCCAAAAGCAGTGCTGAATGGCGTTAAGGCGTGAACACAGAATTTGGTTGTATTCGATTTCTTAGGTAACCACTTAAAAGCTTGATAGTTGAAGTATGAATCCCAGATTCTCTTAATCAGCGCTTTCAAACGAATTGATTTAATCCAAGAAGCCTTTGCGGACGACTCTTGATTTCCCACCAAGCGATGATGAAATTGAATAAACTAGACAAGCGAGAGCATTCAATGTGAAGCCTGATTGACGATAAGCAAACTGACTAGAATCTTTTTATGTTTACTTGAATTTTCATTCGACCAAGAGTGAATTTTTCAAAAACTTTCACTGCTGCTGGTGTACTTGATGTCGGCCGAATTTGTGCCGTTTTTTAGGAGTTTATATGATGTATTCTTTTCCCTGACAGTTGCCTTGTCGGAAACGTTGAGTGAATAAATCAGGTGGAGATTGGCATACAAATTTAGCGCATTCCTTAAGAACGATAGTTGATAAACTGTCGGACCGGTGTTTTAAGCTCACTAAAAGGAATTGATCTTTGCTTATGGTCTATTGTGACGACCACATAACCACTATACTATGAAGAATCAGAATATATCGGAGTAAACCATGGTAATGTCTACAGTTCGATCGGACTAAAGTACGTTAGTAAACAAGCAACAGAATAATTTTCGTTGGACCATCAAGCATTTACTGCCATTCAACAATGTGGTTAAACGTGGGGCGATATACCTTCAGATACTCATGTCTCAAGGATAGGTTAATGTTAGAAGTTAGAACTCAGAAACTCTCGACTAGCAGTACACTGCTATATGCAATGAGCTGAGCTCACGACATAGTTAACGAAGGCAACATAAAGGAAAATCGTGCATTCTTTTAAAGCGTCTTTCACTTATTTCGTGCTGCCCAAAGAACCTCCAAAGTGTCGATCGGACACGTTATTCCTCTCTGCTCTGCAATGGAACCGATTTTGGTTCATTGTACTTCGTTGCTTAATTCGACAAATCCAGGTACTTATTCTCAAAATCGAATTCCCTGACATCCCGTACGCACGCACATTTGCAAGTGGCCACGCCTGAGGATCATCGCTTACATATATCAGCTCACAAAGAGGCACTGGTGAACAAATTGCCCAGTCGAAATCAGGCAAATAAGTCTAACTTACACTCGGACAGGTCGCAGCAGCTATGAAATGTTGCCGTGAAGAGGTGTTCCGAAGGGGTCGTACAGTTGTCCCAGAAATGAATTTCTGTCACGTCGATTAACCTTGCGGACAAACACCGCGCGATTCCACCGGACTTTAAATATACTGACGGCCTTCGAGAACTTAAATGCAAGCTGACTAAAAGCTCGCGTAAATACCCTGATCATTACGTAGTTTAACAGTCTAAAGATATAAAAGAAACCTTTTTATATCGGAATTGCAGAAAGCTGTTTTCCCCGTTTCTTGGTTGTGCCGGTCGTTGAGTCGATATAGGTGAGACCACATGTGAGATAGATGCTTCACATACCACCGGCTAATCGTGCCGTCTTCACAAGTGAGCTGAACTTTCCAGAGATTTAAACCAGACATAAGTCGAATGGTTAGTTGTTGCATTTCAGACGATCCTCCTTCAGAAGCGTAAGCGGTCCTGACTCTTAAGTTATCGAGGCGTAACGAGGTTCCGGTGCCAGATCTCCTCTCTCTTGCTCTTTTTAAAGATAATTGTGGAAGGTTGATGTTGGAACTTACAAAACTTCCCTAGACGATCTGGTAGATTGAGAAGGTACCTCATAATTGGTGCTTACCAACGGTTATTCCCGTTTTCAAAATGGGCGTCCAAAGTCTGCGTGACAGCCACAGAGGGATCACTCTAGTGCCTGTTTTGTTCAAGTCACTCAGTGATCCTTATAGTACGTCAGCTCACTAAGCCCAGAGAAAATCAGATACCTGAATAACAGGCAGAATTCTGATTCGGTCGTAGGTGAACGTGATCTTTTTAAATACAATATCTGCCTTCGATTCGGTTGCTTGTAACGTTCTCTGGAACCGCATTCCTCGCAAGACAGTCCTAGGAAAATATGGGAATCTGGCAGAATCACTGTATGCTCAGTCTGCAAGCAGGATAAGGGTTTTTGGGCATCTGTTTCGGACACCCATCACTCTAGTGGTTCGTCAAGGGTGTCCGCTTCCTCTCTTCCTGTTCTAGAGGGTGCGCTTGGCGAGTCCAGTAAGTTTGGTGTTGAGCTTCTTCCTGGTGCTAGGTTGGCCGAAGTGGAGTATGCGGATGATATTGTCTTACTTAGCCTCTCTGCCGAAGATAAGTAGACCATGTTGAACAAAGTGAGTGACCGTGCTGATAAGGTAAGATAAGATATCAGTGAGAATAGCAAAGACACGAGTCGTCTTTTGCAAAACTGCATTATCTGCGGTGTCGTAAAGACGTTCGGTTGTCGTTGAAAGAAAGGGTATATAATCCTTGTGTACGTTCTGTTTTGCTGTATGGTTAAAAAAAGTGACCTGTTCGCAATCAAGACAGACTTGCAGTATCTGCATGATCTGAATCCAAATGTGTACTCAAATGAGAATGACAGTCCTGAATGGGACCACGCCACCTATAACTAACAGCTGTGTGATCTACATGAGATCAGGCCTGATACGGATGAAGGGGAGCCAAGTATAACAGTGACGCGCATGATGCCTAAAACTAGTGCTGCCTAAAAATAGCTTATGCTCAGCGCACACTGGCAGCAGCTGCCCGTTTTTATCTGAGCGATCTGATGATATCCCAAACCTAGACTCGGCCTCATCAGTGCAGTCGATTTGGGCTTTCATATTTCTGGACAGAATGACTATTTGAGAACCATGTGTCGACCGACGGAGAGCGGCCAGATTTGAGCAAAAGGCGTCCTTGACACTGACGTCACCGCAGGCGGCTGGATTATTAGCAGACAATGAAAAGATTTCTGTAAGTTTCGCTTTCAGAGCTGGCCTTAATGGAATCTGTCAAGTGGGCAACACAACGTTTATTGCTAACAGGAATTCAATCTATCTGTGTGGCTACGGCCGTCGTGCTGAGAACTATACCTACTCCAGCATGACTGGTAGCACCGGTTGTGGAGTCACCCGAATGGTATAACCAGTATAATGTGAACAGTGCGAGTGCTGGTAGTTCCACGTGTTGACTATTGTCCTGGATTGTAGTCTCCGAAGTGTGGCAAACATCAACATTTAACGAGTCTAACGTTCGTGCGAGAGCGGCCTGTTGGCCTATCTGTTATAGAGTGAGAACGTTGAAAGCACCTATATTAGTTCGCATTCATAAGTTGAAGCAAGGGACGAGGGATACTGGCAGGTGGATAATAAGAGTTGGGACTTTCCGGAGCAGTGCTACTAAGGGTGGTTATATCTGTTGTGTGACTTATTGAGTGATTGCTAGAAATGGGGTCGGGTGGGATTTGAGAGTCAGATTGGATAGAACAGTGGGAAAAGGGTCATTGCAGAATCTGTCAGGATTCACGGCTATACACAGTCTATCGGGGCGGTTGTGAACCTCATGATTCAGGGCAGAACAAGACGGAATGTTGAAGGTTTACTCAGATAAAACTGGTTCTGTACATAAATAAGCAACGGTTAGCAAATTATACAACTTACAACCAAGTGAACTCTGTGCACGGAATTTAACCGTCAGCAAATATCAACCAATAACACGGTAGCGTAAACAGTTCAATGCGGTGGTACAAAACAAACAAAGAGCGAGTTCATAGGGGAAGTTCGTAGTGTCGGAGTAGAGTTGTTTGCGTGTAATACTGTAAGAAACGTTCGGTCAGTAATTAGTGTAATCAATACAAGGGTATATATATGTAGGACCTACAGTACGATAGTTAGGCCAATGTGGTGTAGGTATAGGGACCAGTTAAGATTGGCATTGGGCACACAGCTGGTCGTGGACGGATGGTCGAGCGGTAGCGTCGCTGCGCTGGTGTGCGGCGGTTCCGTAGTTCGCTCTCCCAGCTGTCCTCTTGCCGTCCAACTAGCAATTTCAGTTGGTGTGATCCGAACGCAACTTCCATTGATTCTGGCCAGAATCAAGTCATTAATAGCATGTTTTCATCTGTCCACTGTGTTGTATGCAGCAGGTGGGACGACTCGGTTTATATGACGACATGGCCGATACATTATGGAAGTGTTGATGTTCTTAGTCTTCATGGTTGTATGTGGGCTGAGATACTGCCAGGATGCCCATTCTTAAACAGAAGAATGACTAGGTTTTCAAACAAGGCCTTTGGTTCAGAAGCCTGTACCGCAAGGCATGGGGTAGGTGTCAGTGTCCTAGAACTGGTACTTTTTCCGGAGATAATGCTATCTTTTATCTAACCCCCAACCTTGAGGTCCAGGAGACTGTGGTTTGTCAGATCTCTACCCCTTGACCTGTTTGGTATGAGTAACTCTATCGGTGTGGTCACTACACCGTCCGGTTTAACCCAATAGGTCATTGTGTTGCTCAAGCCGTCCCACCGCGTCTAGATCCTGTCTCGTTTTGGTGGAGTTTTGTTGTGTATCCTTTTGGGTAGTTAGTCCGTCTTCTCATCCAATGAGCAGCTTGCTTTTCATTAAACTCGTCTCGACTTTTTGTCTTATTGGTGTGGCGGCTAACGTATGTTTTGTAAGCCATTCTTATCGGTTGTTTCTGGTTTCGGTCCTATTTCTGCATTATTTAGACTGTATTGGTTGCACTCTTCAGTTTTTACGTGACATCACGCATTATTTAGTCTTCTGGTTCTTTAACTTCAAAGTATCCTGAGGTTTATCTTGCTTGTTTTGTTTATTATTGTTCCATTTAGTACTGTATGGAACCACTGTCATCATTGCTGTCTGTAAAGTTTCATACTTGAACGAGTTGATTTACTAGCGTCGTTTAACCATTTTGACGCTGACCATTCATTCGATCAGTGTCTATCCGTCGTTGACGTTTGGCGTTCAGACGCAGTCCTATAGAATGCGCGCTACCGATCGATCCCACTTCTTACAAACTAAGCAGCGCTGATCATTGGGAATAGAAAATGGTCAGATGTGGCTGATCAAACTGTATGCCCTAGTGACTCACGGTCATTTGTTCCATGTCCTAATCGCCCAGTTAAGTGAAACGAGCAGACATGTTTCAGGCGTCACTTTTTTGTTATTCCATTATCTCTGTTCCCTCTTATACAATCCTACTGTTCTTCATCGCCTAAACGACTCAATTTGCGGCTTAGCAACTATCCCCTTGTAACTGTTGTATATGGCATATCACCTTATCTTCATATGCAGGCAACTTTAAGTAATTCTGTACCCTAACCCCGCTAATAATCCGCAGAGCTTCATAGGTTTGGACATTTCAAAGTTGTTATGACAGTTGCTTATTTGCTACACTAGCCATTTTCTTAGTTCCTAGTCCTAAGCGAGATTTGCATATGGTTACCTGAGTCTTTTACAATTTGTTCAACTATCAGTAATGTGTGTCAATGTTTTTCGGTCGTTGTTGGAATCGCTCAGTGGTAGGTAGGTCTAGCAAGAAATTCGTTAGTATACATTTGGTGTAATTTAAGCTGGTGTGACGTTTCTGTTTTGCTACCTTCCTGTTTCTATGCTGATCGCAGTATGCATAGCATCCGGTCGAAACGCACGTTCGGCAGGCTTTAACCTGGCCAGCCCAAGTGCACTGGCCGATTCACTCAGTGTTCTTGCGACAGCTGCTTTGGGACCAACCAGTTACGAGGGTAACACACTGAAATCCAACAGTTTGACGGATGCCGAATCGCTGAATACAACATTCATGGAGGAGAACACCGTGGACTCTATGGCATCCTACTCACCTACTACCTCGTTCACCCCGGATAAAACGTCAGACGGACTGCGTGTGGCTGGATTGAACACCAACGCGCAAGCTGCATACAAAGTTCGTCGTATCTCTGCCTGGTTGAATGCAGTTCGCGACGCACTCGCCGCGGCTGTTGCTGGTGCTACTGCACTAGATGCCCGCGATGCATTCGCCCAGCAACAGTTACAACAAGAGCAATGTTTGTTAATGCAAAAGTATAAGGAGCAGAAACTCAGACACCCGGATAATGGGCAAGATCAACCGACCAGACTGGAGGCCAAATTGCGGGGCTCATTTGTGCTCATTCAAAGTGCTCAAGGTCGTGATCGTGCACTTGTGGTTTCCAGTCTCATCCAGGTTATTTTGAATCCGGCCTCGCGAACACTGTCTGGGTAATAATGGTCATTTTCTCACAGTTTTACCGATAAGCAAAATGACATTTTGTCTATGTAAGGTGATCGTTTATGTAAAATATATGGGCTTCATATGAATTCAAAATGGCAACAAGAACCACATGGCCACACACACAGCATGTGTTCTATCAGCAGAACTACAAACGCGAGCTAAGTGTTTGGAGATTACATATGTGAATCCAGTTTCCAAACCAGTCTACGATGCATTTACTATTCGGCAAACTCTGTTGCTTCTTATCACTCCGTTGAATTGATTAACTTAGTTTGTGGTACCTCAAATTTCTTCACATGGCTTGTCGATCAGTCTAAATAAGGCCTATTTAAGTTCAGGAATGTGATTTTGATGGTTAACCTTGAGAAACTTCAACATTGTCTTCATTTTGTTTGTGTGAGGCCGCTACAGGTAATGTTTTGGGTTTGTTCATGTTTGAACTCCAGTTAAATGTGATTTGCTCACCACTTGAACTAACAACGTTTGTATTTCGGACCGAAGCTCTTAAGTAGTAGACTGTCTTTTGTATGATCATTGTTTATCGCATTCGTTAGCCGTAATCGAAACAACCGTCAGGCAACGAATGTAGCTGTATTCTGACTCAAAAGTGTGCACACAGTTGATGTGGAAATCAAATCGTGAAGAGGTCGATCAATTAGAGGCAAACGTTCATGCGGTCATTAACTGGTGCGGTCAGATAACGCGAAATACAAATGGACATGAAATCGAAAATCATGCCTATACACGAAGCAGACGCGATTTGGGTGTGATTCAATAACATCTGTTCGTTTCGGTTGAACACAGCTCACTGATAACAGCACAGGATGGTTATGATGTGAACGTTTCATGTTAGTCATTCTCGAACGCGCACTCCATTTTGGACGTTTTTCTCTTTGTTCGGACTCACCTTGGACTATCGACTCTAGCCAATGCATCCTCAGATGAGCTATTTATTCAGACCAATTTGTTATCAGGTCATACCCACACATTGGATGAACTATTTTTCAATGAACATTTCGGTGACTCGACCAAATCAACAAAGTCACAGTGCTATCTTCCGAAGAAAAAAAACCCGATGGTTTGTACAATCAAATGTTTAGTTTTGTCTCTTCTGTGGCCATCACCCCATTTCGATGCAAGAATTTAGGTGGCTTGTGAGTACTTGTATTGATCTGATTCAGTCTGATGAGTAATCATTGGATGAGAAGTGTTATTCGTCTGTTTGTACAATGTTTCCCCCCCGTTAAGAAACACTGCTCAGGAAGAACAGAATTGTTTCTTCGTCTGGGATGTTTTTTTAGCGGGAATGGGATTTTAGTTTCCTGGAGCTCGTACAAACTGAGTGCGACATGGTAAAGCCACTTTGCTTTGTCATGATCGGCTTTCGCTCATGTTGAGCATTGCGGTTTCTTTCAGACCATTTTCGGTATTTTTATGTGCTATACAGTCAAGTGTACAATCGAATAACTCTTGCTTGTCTCTTCTTATGACGATTACGCAATCCCCATGCAATCATCAATGATATGTGATCACATTTGGATGTTAGGTCACAGAATAGAGAACGAATAACAACGTCACACCATTCGGTGCTAAATGTTATGCAATAACATGCTTCAACGTGTTCAATTTCCTATGTTCTGTACTACCCACAAGTGAGTTACACCAATCACTAGTGTTGTTTGAAGACTCGATTCAGTTCTCTCCCAAACTTGAATCACGTCCACTTGAGTCACCGACGGAAAGGAACGTCTTTTTTCGTTGCGTCTTTATGCACGCTGCGATTAAATTAAGGTAGTTGTGAACAGCTAGTTCACACTGTTATTTGAGGAGCAATATTCGCATGAACGGTTTCACGTGTTTCAGTGATCCTCTGTGCGATCACTGCGTGACCGTTTCTGATTTGGTCCTATAAGTTAGCTTATTGTTTCTTCCTGGCTTGTATTCACCTATTTCACTCCCGAAAAAGTGGCACCTCTCTGGTTCTGGGTAGTATGTTACTTTAAAGGGGACACCTAATACAAAATGCCTCGTAAACGTTTTTTTCGGAGCTTTCTTTTAGGCAGAATGCTGTAGCACATGGGACTACCACATTTAGCTTGACGTTTAGATCGTGTTTATATCTGTCATTAACTGGGTTTGAAACATTGTATGTCTGGCTACTCACATTTTACCTTATGATGTCAGATCGTCAGCTAGTTTTTTTTCACGGTGTTTTTCACATCAAACTTTGACTAAATACTGTCAGACTACTCAACTCTAAATGAAGGTTTTCGAGGGGATCGGAGGCCGATTTAGTTGTGGACATTCGCTACGTTATCGATGTCCCAGAGATAATTAAATGGTTACGACACTACATTCTCAGTTGCGTAGTTACAGGTTCGAATTCCGATTTTTTCGATTGTTCTCATCTAGATTTTTGTGACAGCATCATCCGGTTCATGTGTGACCTACTGTGTTATGTTAATGTCAATAGCTTATCACACTCACCTGTCAAAGGTCTTGTCGCGTAGGACATTATAACCGAATGTCAGAAGTTTGCGTAACCCTCATCACGGATATAAACAGTGAACATGGGTATCGGTGTGATACTTTGATGACTTGTTACAGGGATGTTTGCTGACAATCGTCATCTTGATTTGAGATCGCATCAGCTACATGCTTTGGATGTCGGCCCCTCTTCTAATTGCGAAATGTGTTCTAACAGCTCGCCGAACACATTACTGTTTCGGTCCGGACGATCTAATACTGTCAGGTTTTCATGTGTGCTCCAGAACATCTCACTGTTACTAAGACTTCGCTTGTTCGCGTGTACACTTTCATTGGATTTATTCCTCATTTAGATTCCAAGACCTCGTGGAACACACTTGGCTTCGATCTGGTCATCCGTTTGGGGATCGATGTCGTCATTCGACTTTGTCTGGACGGTCTTTGAAGCATGAGGCTCCTGTATTCTTACTGTTTTTGGACAGTGTTTGGCAAGTGAGTTCTCTTTGTTTCTCTTCATGTTTACCCGCACATCTGGATTTTTAGAATTGTATCATTGCTCAATTTTCTCGTTTAAATCTATGCAGATTAAATATATTGTAGTTCAATGAACGGTCGTTTTTGTGTTGTCGTCAGTTATGTTATTGAATGGCGCATAGAAGAATGTAATCATCCTCTTATTATGAAATAAGGTAGGAAGACACAGTTTTGGACGGTCGTCGCTAGCATAACGCGTTCCCACTAGCAGTCTATTTTCAGTTTAGGTCTCGTAGTATCCCTCTTACGTTAACTGATGTTCGCTTCTTTGTTTTCAGGTCAAAACTCACGTTTTCCTCTTTCTTGTCGATATCTGTTCCCTTCAACTATTCTACTTAATCTCTTTCTTAGCTCTGGCGTCAATATCCGACTGTGTTTGAATTCACCGATGAACTGCTCTGTCTGTTGGCCCAACATGTCTACTATTCGGAATTTGGTGAGAACCTATCCTTTTTGTGATCTTTTTTCTGTCTGATAGATCCTCTTTCGCCTGTCCTACGTCTGCCGTAAACTGGTTTTTCTCTATGTGCACATTACTCTGAGGTCACCATACCTGTCTGATTGTCCAAACGTAATAGAATGCATTTATGGCGAGTACCTGTCACGGTAACTGCACTGTGCTGTCCCCAGCTTGCTGTAATTCGCATGCATTCTTTATCCATGGTTATCCCCGTTGTGTGTTCTGTCTACATTCACTTGCTTGTCCTTATCTATTTGTACCACCGTGATAATCTGTCCCTTTTCGTATTGGCTTTACCCTTGTGTGTTGACACCTACTGACATGACTTTAGTGGTCGTATGTATGTCCTTTACTTTACCTCGACATACAGTACTCTACTTCATTGCCTCGTTCGCTGTACGACACGTCTTTTCAAAAGACGCTGGCGGGAAATGCCGACAGTATTTGTGGTGTAAGGAGGACATCGTCCCGTTGTTTAACTATTACCTTAATCACCCGACCCATACTGCTACATTGACGAGGTGGTCGGGCTTGTGTGCTGTTTTGATCCGGCGGGCTATGCTGACTAGGACTCCGGTCCTTCCAGGTACAACCTTGTCAGACAGGCCAAAGGGGAGTAGTCAGACGAAAAGCAGTTACACTCATAGGATTGTATGTCGCACT
>LUCH01004020.1:32006-62112 GCA_013368495.1 Paragonimus heterotremus | reverse complement strand
AATGGAATAGCTTGACTAAAACAAAAGTAGGCAAGTCAGCAGTGCATGTGCCTGCCACGGCCGTGATTAGAACTGTGGCCACGCCTTGATGTGACAGCCATATCTACCACTGCGTCATTCATCTCACATTAGGTACGACTGAATTATCGTATGTGAACGCTCGGGTACATTCGGTTGTGTTCGATTTATATAAAAACCAAAATCTACTGTTAGTAAATAATCAGAATATCGTTCCACAAGTTGATGACTTCTATGATTTCGACTTGGAGAGAAGTCCTAGTCAAGTGGTCATCGGTTGGAGTTAACAGGACTGTTACTGTATCTCCCCTGTCAAGACGATCGGGCAATCTTAGCATCACTTTTAATCAAATATAGCCGAGAGTTCATGCATGATGATCTGGTTGTACCCAACGTGGGGTTAATGGCGCAGTAATCAACACGGTTGCCTCATCAAAACGTGGTAACAGTTCTAATCCCGGCCGTGGCAAACCTGCACTGCTGGTCAGTTCTAGTGATAGAGAAACTCGAGCCTAGTGTTTATTTTCAGAATAGGCCGACCAGAAGGTCTATAGGGTTGTGACTGCTGCGATCAATTGTGGGTGATCAATTGTGGGTGATGATATGAAAAAAAACGAAAATCCCCTGTTACTCCTCAGTACCCAACGTGCCTACGTAAATTTTCAATAATTATGTTTAAATAATTCTACAGTAAGTTTATCAATTTCTGATAAGTGTCTGAGTACCCGGAGGTACCCAGAGCTTTTCTACATCAATCAAATTCAAGATTTCTTACCCTGGGGTCAAATACCACAGCACATTCCCGCAAGAGTGCAGCCACGGATATTTAACCAACATCTCAAAGTGCCAGTGAAGGGCACATTCTATCAACTCTGGAGAGACTTCTCGCAGCAAGCACCAACGAAAGCAATAACAACCTCTCTAGTTACACGTCATCCAGCAAACTATGTAAAAAGGGAACAAATCACAGGCGACCGATGTGAAAACAAACTCTTATAGGACTGATTCTGTCTCAGGTACAAATCAAAGTCGACCTTTCATACCCAAATATCACCCGCATCTCTTCTTTTGTTACCTCAGCGGCACGTAATTCGTGGGTTTAGCTATTGATACCCTAAGTAACAGTTTTAGGTCTCGTCGTTCCGACCTTTCTGATAATCCGCTAGCTGGACTTGGAGTTCGAGGGTGAGGTGGAGTGTAACTGTTGGAGGGAGAATTGTCTAACTTCACGATCATTCTATGGACAGTGACATGGGGGAAAAATTCCCGTTACTCTAGTTGCTACTCATGATGTCACTGCTCCTGATATATAGTCAAGGCACTTACCCCAGAGTGTCGATGATGTTCAACGGTTCAGCTGTTTGGTCTCCGTTCGAGGGATTCTGATTCGTGCCGTATGGAAGCGCTGTGGTCATGTGAATCCTGAAAAGGAAGTTAAGCAAATAAACGTAAATAGATTATCAATGGGAGAAGTGCGTAGATGCACAGGAGCGCGCACAGTAAAAATAGGTTGATATCATCAGCCGGGCTTCTAACCGCAAACCGGAAGGCATTTACTACCCACCTCATATACTCACTCACACAAGTTGCTTTACCATACACGTCTGTGTTACATTATCTACAATAAATATGAGTATGTTCACGTATATAATCACAGTTCCAATCATCCTGTCAAGTATGCGTACATTCCTACTCTCGTGCGTGGTTTGTCGCTTTTGTCCCCTTTAGTTTGGCGTCCCCTTCGATCTCAGAGAGCGAACATGGTTTCCTTGTTCATAATCCATTTTCATGGTTGCCATTGTTTGGAAGTCTATAGTCGCAGTCTATCTGAGGCAGTTTGCTCAGCTAATATTTGAAGGCTTATGGACTGGAGCGACCATGGCTACTATGGGTTAGACCTAATTTGTTTTCACTCCTATGTTTTATTCCAATGTTACTGTGTCCTTCGAATATTCCTGGCTCCTTTTCGTCCTTTCGGTTTTTTGCCTTGTCTGGTAACTGGTGTTAATTTTCACCGTGGGAGAGATTTTATCTTAACCACTCTGGCAAATAGCTTTTTACCTCTTTCTACGCGACTTTCATGCTTGTTGCGTCCGTGGTCACTTAACTAGGGCTTGGGACCACCGTAATCTCACTGTCCTGAACATCCTCATGTTACTCATTCTCTGCTACTCACAGAATATCCATCATCCTTCTTTTCAGTTATTTCCGGATCCTCATCTCTGGTAATTCGCCCTTTATTATTAAGGACCAGAATATTTCGCGACCTCTCCAATACTTTCTCACCAACCATGCAGGCCCTCAAGCCCTTAACTTTAAAATTAGTGTCTCTTCTCGTTGCTTTGCGAGTGTTTCCCGTGTATTGCCGTTCAACGGAAACCTTCCAGATAGTTCGTCATCATCATCCTCATCATAGCAGCCATGAGCCTAGTCAAGAGGTGCTGTGTCTCGGGCCGCCGCTCACCTCGACAGTAACGTGGAATATCCTAGAAGAAAATGCTACTAAGAAGGTTGAAAATTATTAAAAGAAAGCAAAGCGGTATGGATATAGGTACGCTATTGACTGCGACACATCGCCATCTCATATAGGGTCTCCAACTAGCGGTTTGAGTGATCACGAGGACCCCATCCAGGCAGGCGACACCTACCCACGTTGCTCAATGGGGCAGTCAAGGTCTTCATATTTCGTGACCACGTTGTTGCTTGACCACCACGCGGTTTTACCCAATTGTTGGTGGTCTCAGTATATAATGCTCGGTACGGTAAACGCTCAGCTGGCATACGGAGAACATGACCCAACCATCTCAAGCTGTGCAACGTAATTAGTTGACCAATTGATCGCGCATCTCGAGCATTCCGGAATACGTCTCGGCGAACGGCCACATTGCTCACGCGATCAGTCCACTTAATGTTGGCCAATTGGCGGAGACAACGATGGTCAAACACAGCAAGTCTGTTGATATCTCCTTTGTGAACAGGCCACGTTTCTGAACCATAAAGCAAAATGGAACGCAAACAGGCATTATATACCCTTCCCTTCAGTGATAACCGGACGTCTTTTCGACGCCACAGATGACGCAGTTTGGCAAAGGCAACTCGTGCCTTTGTTATCCTCGCTGATATCTCATCAGCAATATTACAGGCTGATCAGATAGTGCTACGCAAGTATGTGAAACTGTTCACAGTCTCAAGCGAATTACCTGCAATAAAGAAAGTAGGAGTGGAAATGCCCCAGTCTTGAAGCAGTACTTTGCACTTTGAAGGTGCAAACCGCATTCCATACAAACCAGCTCGGTCGCTCAACCTGTCCAGCATGGTCTGCATGTCTTCGGCAGAGGGGCTAAGTAGAACAATGTCGTCCGCATACTCCAGATCGGTCAATCTAGCGCCAGGAAGAAGCTCAACACCAAGCCCACTGGTTTCGCGAAGAGCACTCTCCAGAATGTCGTCCATGACAAAATTGAACAGGAAGGGGGAAATCGGACACCCCTGACGGACACCACTAGAAGTGATGAACGCCCGAGACAGTTGTCCATTAACTCTCACTCTGCTTGCAGATTGAGCATGCAGTGATCTCAAGAGATTCACATATTTCTCGGGTACTCCCTTGCGAAGAAGACAGCTCCAGAGAACGTTACGAGCAACTGAGTCGAAAGCAGCCGGTAGGTCCAAAAAGATCACGACTGTCGGCTGCCCATAAGAGTGCCGATGTTCCAAGATCCGTCTCAAGGTAAAAATATGATCAATGCACTTTCGACCGGATCGGAATCCTGCCTGTACTTCGCGTATCTGACTTTCTCTGGGCTGAGTGAGCCGACGTAAAATGAGGCCAGTGAGTAACTTGGACGCAATTGACACCAAACTGATGCCTCTGTGGTTGTCACATAGACTTCGGGCCCCCTTTTTGAAAACGGCATTGACTGTTGATAGGCACCAAGCATGAAGAACCTCTTCAGTCTCCCAGATCGTCTGAAGGAGTTTTGTCAGTTCTGATATCAACCTCTCCCCACCATCCTTGCAAAGAGAAGGAGGGAGGAAGTCCGGACCAGGAGCCTTATTACGCTTGAATAACTTGAGCTCCAGGACCACTTCTGCTTCCGACGGAGGACCGTCAGGAATGCAGTGACTGACCGATCGGGTCCCGTCGTCCACATGATCTGGTTGAGTCTAGCTGAACTGCTCTTCAAAATGTTCAGCCCATCTGTCAATTCGGCACGATTGAGACGTTTATTTTCTTTCTCGATGTCCCAGTAGCCTTCAGATTTGAGCAGCAATCGTGAGAAAACTTCCGGCAGTGAATAACAGCGCGAGCACCTACTTCAACTGCTTGTGCAGTTCGTACAACCTTATAGCATTATCGGCGGTCTAGAACGCTCGTTGTGATACCACGTTCCAGGATTATCACACTGACTTCTCTCAGTGGCACCCACGGTCTCCGCAGTGGGCGCCCAGATCGTCTATAGTGGGCTGAGCACCACTTATTTATTATCAGAGTGGCGAATCAATGATTCGATTTTCATGACTACCAGGATAAGTGGTGAATAGATCTCTTAAATCTATACAGAACTTAAGTTTAACTGTAGAAGGTCTGAAACTAGAATGCGATGCAATAAAACACAAATGGGAAGGTATACAACGATACTAAAGTCAGATCATCTGAATACGAAGCAACTGCAGATGATATATCATTACTATAGTAAAATATGCGCTAATACGTTGAAAGAAGACTATATACACTAACGGTGGTATGGAAACCTAAAGTGGCGCGAGATAACGTTAAGCAACTTTAAATCGCACGTTATGGGGCTGCTCACAACGCACAGTTTACACTAACATTTGTCAGATGGCGGGGGAATAAAAAACGTTGGTTTTGATGTTAACTAGAATTTGTCGGTTGCACCTTAAAAATGCCTTTGAATTGCGCGGAACCCTGTTCCGTGGTATTTACGGCACCTGCACGAGCCGTGCACTGGCTCGCACAATTGTGCTACTATGGTAATTTCAATATCGTTTACAGGACTTGTGATGTGAGCTATTGGGTGCAATCGATGAGCCGTCCATTAATCAGGCTTGACACAAAAGTGTATTCAAGTGAAAATTAGGCTAGAGTAGGGTATGTACGGAACTCGCCCCCACCATACTGCTTTAAATGTGAACTACTCACATTCATTGTCTCTCCACTCTTACATTTTGAGCACTGACATGAGTGGGTGTTGTATATACACTAAATAAAATAGATGATATTGGATCGCTGTGGAAGAGTGGATGCGTTCACGACTAGACGCAACATAACTGAAGTAGGTTTGAGCCGTGGAGGCCATTGCAGACGAACCACTTGACCATTAACTTTTATTCTTCCCTATCTCAATGCATTGATTAACCTCTTTATTCGCATGCTTTCAAAGAAAGTAATCGTCAAATTTTGAGGCAGAAGTGCACGTTGAGGGCCAGTGATTACACTTGTACTTTTCCGATTTTCATCCAACAAATCCTAACAGCATGCAGTTGAGACAGACTAAAATCTGTATCTAAGAGACAATGTACCAGAATAACAATCAAGTGAGACATGCCGAGCTCCATTATGTCCGTAGATTGTGGTCAGCATCTGGCAGTGAGTTGCATAATTACTCCTGACTGTGAATATGCGGATTCAGTAAGTCTTTGTTGAGGAAAAACGTGTTGACGTCACAAGCTTGACGACCTGTTTGGATTTAAATGACATTTACCATAATCTTTTCTCAGATGGAGTTGGTGTATAGGTTTGTCTATTATCCTTATGTCAAGTTGGATATACCTTTGTACCCGTGGATTATTGACGCTTCATAACATCTCATAGTCCCCATCATCAAGACTGTGGTAATTAACGATGACAAAATTCAGGTAACCTGTAAGTTTTTGGGCGCAGTTTCTTGCATTTTCACTCAACATTTGTTAGTGGTTTCATTAAGAATCCGCAGTATAACTGGGGATGCCTTGTTGGTTGTTCAGTCCAGATTAATGTTTATTTTTATTCTGGGCGAATTTGTTTAAGCCAACAGTTTTGATAGTAGTCCGAATATGTTTAGCGTCAGCTTCGAAAGTTGTAAACGGTAGACATGTTAAAAGAAGTTCCGGCCCAATTTCCCGTGGGTGCAATTAGGATATTACTTACCTTACGAAACTGTTTACGTCATTTAACCAAAAAATTCGAGGACTACTCAGGAACGTGGTACCGTTACATGAATCAACACAGTGTATGTTCTGTTTTGCACTGGTTCGAAAGCGTGGTCTAGTCGCAAAGAAGATGCCAACGGACTTGCTGTGTTTGACCATCCTTGTCCCTGCCAGTTAATCCACATCAAATGTACTGATCGCATGAGCAATACGGCCGTTCGCCAGTATACATTGTGGAACGTCCGAGGTGCACAATCAATTGGTCAACTAACCTCGTTGCACAGCCTGTAATTGTTGTATCACATACTTCGTGTGTCATCTGATCGTTTACCATAGTGGGCATTATATACTGGGACAGCCAATGGTTGGGTAAAATCGCGTGGTCAAGCAACAACGTGTTCGCTAAATATAACGACCCTGACTGTTCGAGTGAACAAAGTCAGTAGGTATCGCCTGCCTAACTGGGGTTCTCGTGGTCACTCAGATAGCTAGTTAGAAACGCTATTCCTGATGGCAGTGTGCTGCAATCAGTGGCAAGTGGGCATTTGTGCCACTTCTAGTTCTTCCGCTCAGTCTTCTTTTTTAATTTTCAACCTTCTTAGTGACGTCTTCTAGGATATTCCACGTCACTGTTGAGGTGAGCAGCGGCTGGAGCCACAGTGCGTTCTGTTCAGGCTTATGCCCGTTATGATGATGATCAACACAGGTGCGTTAGTTATTCGGTACGAATTTGAATTTGAGCAACCCATTATCTTGCCTACGATGTGCAGGATCCGTATTATTGGTCATCTCGTTAACACAATTTTGGGTTATCGGGTTAGTACTTTTGCAAAAAGTTTTACCTCCAGACCTGTCCGAGTAGCGCCAACTGTTTTATTTGGTGTCGTCCGCTACCGGTTTTAGCTGCAAGAAAAATGGACCACTGCAACGGACCTTTCTGGAATGTTTATCCTCAACTATTCTAAAGTTGGGTTTGAGTGGCACTTTCTTAGACAATCTGGGACCATCTTTCATTGCTGACAATCTGTTGAAGCATTGTTCAGACAATGCCATGCGCGCACAACTTTACTTCAACTGTGGGATCGTGATGCAATGTTAAATGAGTCATACGAGTATGTTGTGGTTGGGGAGACGAAGACCCAGAATATTGACTTTAAAATTCCTTTTACATTTGTGTAAGGGCCGAGAAAAGTGATACTGTTTAGTGTACAAAAACATTGACAAAAATTTACGGCATTCATCCACGTTAAAAAAGACGAGTTAGTTCATTTAATTGACATCATTTTCGCTAAATGAAATGAAGGTTCGGAGTAGGAAAATTCGCCACAACGACGGCGAATGGATAGAATTAGGCGGTTTGTATTACTGACTGAATCTTTCAGGATGTGTCCATGAAATCAAAATTGGTGAATGTAGAATGGTGTTTTACTGTCTGTGGAATCCCAACATCTACCTTTCAATCAATGGAGATGTATCCGCCGCTGCTGTTTGTTCAGATTTTCCAACTTGTCCTGAGGGTTCTGTTGATTCCCTGCCACTTTGTTAAGAGGTGTAGTTCGGGTATCTATTTGGACCGGAGCTTGCAGCCATCACTCGTTCGGGGTCATCATTTAAAGAGGACTTTGGATTCGATGGTTCTCCACGATCTAAATTTGTTTCGAAAACCGGAATTTGTGTGTAGTTGCAAGAAGGTTCATTACCTTTACCGCACTCGTCTGTGATAGCTCAGCGAAGGGGAGATGGACTGTTGAAAAGTTATGAATATTAGCAAAAATCAGATGGATAATAGGCTTTAATCAGCTTGTAACTGAAGGATGCAGGTGAAATTCAGACAGGAACGCATTAATTACACATATGAATATGAAAGCAAAAACAGACGTAATAGCGCGTAAATAAACGTTTCAGTTATACCCTATTCATCTCACCTATACGAGAATCGGAGATGCGGTAAAATCAACGCTGAAATATAAACGATGAGTGAGTGATGCAATGGGAACATAGAAATCTTGCACGAATGAACGATCACGACGTGCACTGGCTCATGGTTCACATTTTCTTATTTCCCTGCTGTAGCCTTCTATGATCCCCCTAATGAGTTACATTTAGTCGTGTGTTCCTTAACACTATAACCTCAATGACAGAAAGAAAGCTAGCTGAGTCTGGCGAGGTAGATGAACACCTCTCCAGTGTATTAACGCCGGGACGCAATTGAGGGGTACTGAGGGGCTGACCGGTTTCATTGTTTCCGTTAGGTTGTTCAATACACTGCGGAACAGAAGCAAGATGTATGAACGACACCATATTCTCTCGGCCACCTGTGAAAACGGATGCGAGTGTAATCCGGATTACGTTTCATAAGCTCGACTTCCCCAACTAATGGGTCATACGTGGAGGTTCGATTCACTTACCGAAGCAGAACTCAGTTTGAGTTCAGCAGCCAACCAGGTGGCGGTTTGTCTGACGTTACCTTGCGGTTATATCGAAGCGATCACTCGTGAGTTGTCTCAATCATCGTACGAAGGAAGGAGCAAAAGGGATGGAGTGCAATCTAAATAAACTGGCTCCCATAGCTGAATATCGAATTGTTGTTATTTAATCAATCGCCTGATAGCCATCCAAGTATTTCCGTTCAGACGTTTGACCTTGCGGGTTATCAGCTGTTGTCCGATAGGTTGCGGTACCTACATTATGGAGAAAGGTCCGCAATTCTTCGGAGGTAAGTGACGATCCACGATCGAAGTGTATATACGTAGACATGCGGAAAATATACAGTAAGTTTGACAGGCACTTGGCCACGATGAAGGTAGACATATCGGAGCGTGCACGTGCAGATGGAAAAGATAGAAATTCATCGATATTAATAGGAAAAAACTTGTTCCTGGTGTTTGTTGGTAAGGATCTTTTAGAATTTTCGTTCGTTCGCTCAAACAGTTGCATCGCCCCTAATCAAAGGAACGTGTAAATCTTTTGTTTTTGTAAAATCGTCCTAATTTTTGACTACACTGTGTGCGTTGAGACAGTTTTCTTCATCAAGCATAAAAGGTAGATTATTAAAATGCACGAAGTACATCATTCGTGTTATGCTACGGTGACACAAAGAATCATGTAATGCATTTAGGTCCAGATGAATGACAGATCCACAAAAACCGCAAGAGTGTATCCGCGACTCATCACGGCTGAGATGATAAACAGTGTGACACTGGAAACTAAAAAGTTTGATTTGTCATTCTTGTTTTTCCCTTCTGGTTCGCTATCAAACATAAGTGCAACAGGCCATTGATGTGATACCAATATGAGGTAGTTGCACACTTTACTAATGCCTCCACAATGACATACGCCTCCCTTTTGATAACAGTATGCTTACCTTCTGCTGATAACGTTCTCCAGAAGATCGCAACTGGTCCGCCATTCTGATTTAGAGAGGCTGCAGTGGCGACATAAGACACATCGGTCTACCATTAGGGAAACACTAGGTTTGACGACAACAAGTACGGCGTTGTCCATTTGCTGTTTCAAGTTTTCGAATACAGCCATGACATCTTTCGGAAATGGAAAGGTTCGATTAGGTATGAGTGGATTGAATTTATCAGAAGAGCTGGATCTCTACAGGGAATAGCGTGTAATCATTCCTGCCACGCGTTCTCAAGATTTTGTGTTCTGGGGCAGAGACAGTTCTTTCAAGAGTTCGACTCTTTCCGAGCGTGGTTTGATTACTTCTCTTGATATTTCTTCACCAAGGAGATTTGGTCGTCGGCTGTATATGGGGTTTTTCGTTTAGCTGTATGTGATGCCGTACTTCTGTGACAGTCAGGAGTTTTAAATTCTTATCGTGTTTTCTTACACTTATTCCGCATATAGCCGCGTTGTCAATGTAGGTCTACGGACCAGAAAGTTTTCCCCTACCAGTAAGATAATCAGTCTTCCGTTGGAAGCATGTAATCCTGTTTGCCACGCCAAAAGAAATAGGGAAAAATCAATAAAACCTACTGCAAGCTTCAAAAGCCAAATACTTTTTCTCACTATTTGATTAGAATTTGATGATATCCACTCTTCAACTCCAGCGTACTGTACACATCACATCGTGAGATTTTCACTAGTAGTTCGTCAGTATGCGATGCAGGATAAACGTCGTGGTTTGTGAAACAGTTAATTGTCTGACTGTAGCTTATTTCCATTCTGCGACTATGGTGTTCATTCAAAGTTGTCAAAACCCGTGCTCTCTAAGGTGACTTCGGTGGCTCTATGATGCCGGAATGCAAAAGTTTTCCGAGTTTCGCCTTGATAAGCGTTGTGTTTTGCACGGAATGACTCCTTGACTTAGTAACAACGGGCTTACACGTTGGTGACACATGTTCAAAAAGGGGTCGAGACTCGACATGATCTGCAAAATGTCCACAAGGGGGAAAAGCAGGTTTGGTCCCAGGGAATGGGATTCCAGCGCGTTCGTGTCAGAGAAGGTCATGATCGAGTAGCACATCAATGTACAGATCTGGCGTGGCAGAGAGTTTGATACATTGATAAAGCATCATTAAATCGGACAGAAACGTACAGATAGTCATGGGCAAAACCTAACAAGCGAGTGGAAGCCGTGGTGACTCGCTGTTGCTACAGCTGTTTCTCCAACCGTGTTTTCCAGCTACATCCTTCGAAACCTGGTTTTGTGAACTGCCGGTGTCAGTAAGTGCGTGTGCTGAAACATTATTGACAGTGATGCAAATTACAGCACTGGAAAGACGAAGGGATAACTGAAACAGTTACGACTGAAAATAAAGAATCGCCTCTCGATGCAGCATGCCTATGAGACACTGGTTTGACAACAAATGAACCTCTGCAAACTCGCTCGGAGTGATCCGTCTTTCCATATGCTTTACACAAAGCTCCCCTAACTGGAAAAACTCTTCTTGAATATCGACTTAAACCGCAAAAAACAGCACGAAAGGTTGCCAACTGCAGAACCATGGTTAAAGTTTTATGGCTACGTGTGTGTCCGGTAGAAACAAGTCGTTTGTCGACAAAGAACGCGAGGCGCGTACATCAGTACCGTACTTGAGGGACGGTTTTTAAACAAGCTCAAGCTGCCTAGCTTATTCAACAACAGTTCTAAGATCATTGTCCCTCTTCTCTAATAATTTCCGACAAATCTGATTCGAAGGTAAACCACGAATAAGTGAATCACAGGTGAATTCTTCCGGATACTCCTCCGTTGGAACCACTCTAAAATCGCGCTCGGGCGAGAGATTTTAACTTCTAAAAAAGATGCTCGAGAGTTTAATTATGTTCTTTGGTTTGATATATAAACCTTCAAGAGCCATGATGATTTTATCGTACTCAGTACAATCAGCAATGTGTTGCTAGGATGGTGGAGAGAGGTTGATATCGGAACTCACAAAACTCCTCCAGACGATCTGGGAGACTGAAGAGGTGCCTCGTGACTGGTGCCTATCAACAGCCATTCCCGTTTTCAAAAAGGGGGGCCGAAGTCTATGTGACAACCACAGAGGCATCAGTTTGGTGTCAATTGCGTCCAAGTTACTCACTGGCCTTATTTTACGTCGGCTCACTAAGCCCAGAGAAAGCCAGATACGTGAAGAGCAGGCAGGATTTCGATCCGGTCGAGGGTGCATTGATCATATTTTTACCTTGCGACGAATCTTGGAACATCGGCACTCTTATGGGCAGCCGACAGTCGTGATCTTTTTGGACCTACCGGCTGCTTTCGATTCAGTTGCTCGTAACGTTCTCTGGAGCTGTCTTCTTCGCAAGGGAGTACCCGAGAAATACGTGAATCTCTTGAGGTCACTGCATGCTCACTCTGTAAGCAGAGTGAGAGTTAATGGACAACTGTCTCGGGCGTTCATCACTTCTAGTGGTGTCCGTCAGGGGTGTCCGATTTCCCCCTTCCTGTTCAATTTTGTCATGGACGACATTCTGGAGAGTGCTCTTCGCGAAACCAGTGGGCTTGGTGTTGAGCTTCTTCCTGGCGCTAGATTGACCGATCTGGAGTATGCGGACGACATTGTTCTACTTAGCCCCTCTGCCGAAGACATGCAGACCATGCTGGACAGGTTGAGCGACCGAGCTGGTTTGTATGGAATGCGGTTTGCACCTTCAAAGTGCAAAGTACTGCTTCAAGACTGGGGCATTTCCACTCCTACTTTCTTTATTGCAGGTAATTCGCTTGAGACTGTGAACAATTTCACATACTTGCGTAGCACTATCTGATCAGCCTGTAATATTGCTGATGAGATATCAGCGAGGATAACAAAGGCACGAGTTGCCTTTGCCAAACTGCGTCATCTGTGGCGTCGAAAAGACGTCCGGTTATCACTGAAGGGAAGGGTATATAATGCCTGTTTGCGTTCCATTTTGCTTTATGGTTCAGAAACGTGGCCTGTTCACAAAGGAGATATCAACAGACTTGCTGTGTTTGACCATCGTTGTCTCCGCCAATTGGCCAACATTAAGTGGACTGATCGCGTGAGCAATGTGGCCGTTCGCCGAGACGTATTCCGGAATGCTCGAGATGCGCGATCAATTGGTCAACTAATTACGTTGCACAGCTTGAGATGGTTGGGTCATGTTCTCCGTATGCCAGCTGAGCGTTTACCGTACCGAGCATTATATACTGAGACCACCAACAATTGGGTAAAACCGCGTGGTGGTCAAGCAACAACGTGGTCACGAAATATGAAGACCTTGACTGCCCCATTGAGCAACGTGGGTAGGTGTCGCCTGCCTGAATGGGGTCCTTGTGATCACCCAAACCGCTGGTTAGAGACGCTATCCGAGATGGCGATGTGTCGCAGTCAATGGCGTACCTGTATCCATGCCATTTGTAGTTCTTCCGGCTAGTCTTCTTTTAATAATTTTCAACCTTCTTAGTAATTTTTTCTTCTAGGATATTCCACGTCACTGTTGAGGTGAGCGGCGGCCCGAGCCACAGTACCTTTTAGTCAGGCTCATGGCTGATATGATGATGATGATGATCAACATTATGGCATCAGTGGTCAACTGCTTCTTGTATCGATAGATTCGTAACTAGTGGAGGGACGTGAAGTGGGAACATTTTTTGACAAAAACCAGTGATATTATGAGAATGGCGGCAAATGTGTCAGCTTTTGATTGTTAGTGTCTAATCGTAAAGCTGATTGCGAAATTAAATTCGACTATGTACTCGTTTGTCTTGATATGCCTACTATCATTGATACGAAGGTTTTATCATCGCATCAGTACTTTATACCTGATGGATTGGCTCGTTGTGTCAACAGTCTCAAGTATGCTCCTAACCAGGCTGTTAAGAACCTCATGTTGTCCTCAAAGTAAAATTATTTGCAGCTTGTAATATGATGGATACAAGCAGCATAATGAAGTGATGGATGTGTCGAGTTAGTCTTAGGCTGTTGTAGCGGAAAAGTGGGGATGCGCTTAATTCACTTTTGCCAACTTATTGGAACGTTTTTCCGAAGGAACAATCGAACTATTATTCCAACAAGCATGAAACTAGAAGAATGGGGTAGGGTTTGGAAACAAGCTTATATATGTCCAGCAGAGTTTGAAAATTTGGTATTTAGATCTAGTCAATCAAGAGAAGAGCCAATCAAGAGAAGAAGGTAAAATGCGTTAGAACAGCTCAGGTCTAGTTGGCTTTACTCAAAAACGTGCCAAGTAGAAAGTTCGTACAACCTCCGGACTCTTTTAACACTCGAAAAGGTGCAAACAAAAAGACCTTGAAGGTTGGAGTAATAGAACAGTCGTAAGAAAATGCAGACATCCGCTCCGTGCAGTTAGTTGCACGCCCCAGGAGAGTGTCACTAAGTTCATTTCAGACCTTCTGTGGTAGGCATGCATCCGAAGCCGTCAGTAGGAAAAGCACGATTTCAGCCAGGATTCGTATAGAATCCGTACGATCCTTGGTCTCCATTTGGTTTACTAATACTTTAATATATTCGCTTTGAAGGAACTCAGCCTCATGCTTGTTTTTGCAGATCGATAAATCCGCTATTATGTTGGGTTGTCTTTACCATGTTTGGAAATCCTGCTTTCACTTTGATGCCTTGTATTCTCACACACTTAATGCACACTTATGACATGATGAGATAATAGTGTCTTGGCGGTCAGATACATAGTTACTCGTTAGGCGCTCGACTGCATTTTCGCGGTGAATAAATCCAGGGGACAATCACACTAACGAACTCAGTTAAACATCGCATTCGGTGACATTCTAAGCTCCCAAAAGCCAGATCGTAGCCACCCGAATTTAGTGACTTTATGGAAACCGCCAAATTGAAACCAGTCACATTTGTTAAATCTGCTTTTACAACAGTCTAACTTCCGTTAGTTTTTCAAATACTCATCATATGTTTACCAGGTTTTAATGGTACCAGTATTGACTCAGTTAACTGTATACTACACTTATTGTCTCGCCTGAAGTTGTGTGTTACTGTAACTACTGGTGGTTCTGTTAAGGAATTTATCTCTCACTATCTACTCTAATGAGCACCTCTTCTATTCATATCGCGATAGAACAGCTTCACTGCTCTTAGGCACAGGGGCAACCATTTCCGGCTTTGACCATTCACAAAATTGAACTAGCTCGATTTACTCATCAACAGAAATACATAGGACAAGCAACATTTTTGTAACTTATAGGCTGTGTCTGATTTTACAAGGCGACGCTTTCCGATTCCAGTCGATGTAACTGCCGAAAACTTTTTCGTAGATTGCCTCTTTTATGAAGTTCGGTTAGGCATACCTTCTCTGTACTTTTTTTTTCCCAAACCAGGTCGCCACCCACAGAATTGTTCATATTGTAAATACCAGTTACCCCTCCTTTTTTTCACAGATCTACAGCTGATCTATTTTCTCCCTTGCACCTTTTTCATTATCTACGCGTGTTTGTCTGTTTATCGCAAGCTAAAGCGGTTCATCCTCCTTTCCCTTAATTGATTCTACATACACACGTATGCACAATCTATAGACTGTTCATTGAAAGTCTGTCTGTCTGTCTCTGTTGTTCCTCAGTCTGTTTGTTTCCTCCCGCATGTGTGTATCCGCGTACGTGTCTGATATTCAGCCTACTACTCACGTGCTCCCTTTCTTCTGTCCCGGCAGATCAGGTGACCGTGCTCGATAGAGTGCGTTTCCATAAGTGCGTGTGCGTATGTGATCGGGCTCAGCACTGGGGAGATTTCCTGCGGAAATGAATGAAGTCAACTTATGGTTGTAGCCTTTTCATCAAGAAGCGCTAGCTACCGTGCGTCGTACTTAGTCAAATATTGGCTGACTCTCATGGGGCTGCCCATTCACAGAGGAAACATTCCAAGCAGCCGATGCTCAAACCCTACATTTTGAGTTTGGTGGCTGGCTGTAAACATTATTTCATCTAGTTGCTCTCGACCTATCAACCAAAACATCTCGCTTGAAGAAAGACGGAATCTCAAGCGGACAATTAACTCTTGCACACAAGCATGGGAGGTAGCTCAGATCACGTATAGTTGGTGGACGCAACACACCCGGTTTGACTCTGGAGATCGAACTTTATAACACCTTTCTCATCCAAGCTAACTGAGTTTTTTACTACTCTAATGCAAACTGATTTTAGTTTATGCATGCGGTATTTCTGGATGTGCATGATGAATGCTTTTCATGGCTTTACGGCGTTTGGCTACAGTGCATAGGTGAAGGACGGGCTCTGGGGTACAGTATCAGTATTAACCTACCATTCATTACCATCATCATTATAGATAATAACACACCGGTGGTTCACGTTGATGTCTCTTAGCGATAAAACTACGGAAAGAAAAACAAGCTCTAATTAAGAAGCAAATCGAAGGGGAACTTATAGAAATTAATGGCCAAAATCTGTCTGTCCACAGACATTAAGGTGTTTCTAACTTGCAAGTAAACATCCGAACTGTGGGAGTAAGACGGCATTTAAGTTATCTTTGTCCCATTTCATTATTTTGACTTATTCCACAAGCGACCCGATCACAAGTTGGTAGCATTCACGTTATTGAGCCAACTAACCTGTGATCTCCTTTAGAGTTTTCATTCACCGACTCGGTAAGGCAAGAAAGCTCTCGCTCGGGAGACGAACTCTGACAAGTAGTGATCAACCAATTGGCAGTTGATCTCGTGCTTCTACTCCAAGTCATCATCTGTACATACTGTGCCTCACGCCAGCCGTCCGCGGGAAACTAATCTGCGTCCTTACTACATCGCCCAACTGTCCAAAGCTGTACATTCTTGGGCTCGATCCAATGAACTCACTCAGCTACCATTATTAAATGTCCGTTTTATAACCATATTGTTGCACATCGGTTGGCGCCACTTGCTACGAACAGTTGAACGCGGACATCTTCGGTCGAATACGTTATGATGGTTTACGCTTTCCACTCTGAGAAACCGCGTCTCGAAATTTCAAAGTAACATCGCCCTTGCAGTCGCTTTACCTGTTCGACACTTAGACTTCAGTACAGTTTCTCTCTGTGACCTGTGTCACTCGAGCTGATGACAGGTGTAAAAGTTTCGGAATGTGTTTCCATTGAATGGTGTACACTTACCTGATTTATGTTTACCTATCGTGTTGACGCTGAACAGCTCTATGTGATAATGTAGTACCGCCGTTTTGAAAGATCAACCACTCTTTTGTCAAACGATTAGTGCTGATAGCTTCTTCCTCACAAGTAAAGATGAACTGGATGCATTTGTTACACTATCATTCCCATAGTCGTATGCTCTTGAGTAATGTCTGCACAGTATCTGTCAATTTTTGTTCGCTTACCTAGGCCCTTGTGTGGATGCTGAACAAACGAATACCGCAGAAAAGACGGACACCAAGATCCATTCAAAGAAGAAAAGTAGAGATTCGGCGGTAACCAAGAGAGAGGATCAGGCTGATGGTGTGGCGCCGGCGAGACGAAAGCCAAAACCAAAACGAAAAATGAACTCTACTCGGTTGGAGGGGATTGTTTTGTTGTCGGCACCCACCAAATCATTGATTGTGAAGCCACAATGTATCCTGGAATATAAGGTAAGAGAAATCTGGAGGATAATATCTATCAAAACCTATGAAACAACTTCGTTGTTGTCGGCGAACTGAATTGAAATCGAAAAACTGTCTATGTTCATTTTGGATTATTGATTTTTTGCAGTTCTGGCGTGTTCTGTTCGTCTCCAGTTTTTATTCCGTAAGCTGCACTCCTCGTTTAAATGTAGAGAACTTTGAGTTTACACTCTATGACACTCCAACTGAGCCGCCGTTCACCCATAAGCCCCGGATTTTCCAGTTGTTTAAAATTCAGTGGCGTTAGTTCAGAGGCCAATAGCCATCGTTGAGGAACCAACTGCTAATGCTTAATGTTCTGCATCGGACCTCTATTGGTCACCCTAGGCTCTTAACCAATCACACTTTCACTTGAACGTCTGAAACTACCTTAGCGCTTCTAGCATCGCTGTATTAATTAGTTGATTAGGGAGCCTACCGTTTCTTGAGGTGAATCCGACTCATCGTCGTCGTTTTCTCCAACATACTTTAGTGCAAAACCACACGCACCGTCGGTCTTGCGTTCATACTTTACAATCGTGCTTTTGGTTCACGTCGCACCCAGGTTTCATTCATGCAACATGTGTACTCAGCTTGGTCCGTAAAACGTCGTTTCTTTTCTACGATGATGATTTTGATGGGTGATTACTCATGCGTTTCCTGTTGCCGTTCCCAACTCACCTTGTTATTTAACCATTGCTTTTGGTCCCACCGCTTTATTTCACTAACTACCAACTATACCGAAGTCTGTGATTGGTCGCGCCCTTCAGTAACCCGAGATTTTAGTCGAAAGGTTCATTTATAAGTAGTTTATAAATGAATGAAATTCTGGATGCTATATTCCACAGAGACACTACTTTCAGTGTGTATCTTCTCCCAAATGTTAAAATTTCACTTGTTTTTGTTTTTTTGTTTCACACGTTTTTGTGAACGCAGGTTATATGACTTCAAATTTTACGATCGTTCTATTTCCCTCTCTAGATTTAAACCCTTTCTTGGGTATCCACAATGCTGTCGTGAAAATTGACAAACTCACCCAACATTCTTATACTTAACAATTGACGAATGTTTTTCATCTCATTGCAGTGGAACGTCAATCAGGGTGGTTGTTATATTAGTAAAGTACAGTCTGAACCCACGGTGTTTAACGGGCTGCATCCTCACTGCACCAATCCTTCTTTCCTTCACGCTTTTACTCTGCAAGCTGGCCGAAGCCACTTAACATCATGTGTTAGAAAGGTGTTAACCAACTTTCGGACGCACAATAGTCTGATGGATTAGTTCTAAACGCTTTGAATCAAAAGTCATTTCAACAATGCCGTGGTGAGTTGCAGGTTATTAAGGGGCGTTTTACACACACTATGCCACCGAACACTGTACAGTGTCTTGGTTGATAGTTCCGGGAAACAAGGTGCAGAAAGTCCAGCAGGAACCATCCCACTCTTCTACAACAGGGTTACGAAGACTGTAATCTCAAAGTTCAGTGCCATCGCTTATGTTGAGGAAAATAGAGCGTGTCGCTAGCACATGGTTGTTCGGTTACTGATGTAGTATCATAAGTCCTCTATCCATTTATTGTGAAGGCTTCCCCTTGGACCAATTTAAAACGTGTCTTGTGTTAATCTTTGTCATTTCACCAGGTGCAATCTGGGGACACACTTTCCAGTGTAGCCGCTCGATTCCAGTCGACACCATCTGAATTGTGTCAGCTCAACAAGTTGTTTTGTCGCAGCCTATTCCCCGATCAAATCATCAAAGTGCCAAAGGCTATCGTGTGCGAAGTTCAGAGACAGCCGGTGCCGGGTTACTCTGATTCATCCACTGTGGTATATGAATCGGGTGGTGACACACATGCTGATGCCGTTTGCTCCAAATCAAATCGTGGTGAGTTAAGACGCATCAGTGCATATGCAACTGAAGGAACGTAGTCATGTCGTTTGAAAATTTGATCGACTCTATCACATCTCGTCAAGACTTGTGGTCGACACACTCTTTATGAGTTCAGGTCCTCGCCTTTAAAATGCTAACCTGTCGTTTGACACTATTTCGACCGTGCTCCATCTGAAGCTAGTCCAGTTCAAAAATTGCCTATCAGCACGCATGATGAGATATTTTTAGATGTGTATGATCTCTCTAGTAGGAGATATTATTGGGACTTTATAAGTATTGAACGGCCTTTTGTAGCCGGTCCCTCTCTGAAGCAAGTGGAACATTTGTGTTCACTGAAGGCGATTGTGTATCGCATAGGGTCGCCGCATTCCACTCTACAAAATGTAATTTTACCGCGGAGAATTTTGCCAGTAAGCCGGTTTAATCATACTTCAGAGCCACTTGAGCTTCATTAGAAAATGGATGATTTGATGACCTGGCTCTTCGTGATGCTGAATAGACTTAGTGGAGAGTTTTGCACAAATTAGGCTAAGTGAAACTTCATGGTTACCTCTGACTGTTCTCTAACGATAGGTGTATCATATAATCATCTGTACAAGGAAAGTTTTACTCATTACATTCTCAGGATCAGATTATGATACATATGACGCATAGGATAATGAGCGGGTTAGTTACTCCCTTATGGAGGCTGGAAAGCCATGATCTAAAACCATCTGTGAGATAACGCACAAACGATCATTGCAAGCATCCCTCCAAACACACAGTATGTGTTGGACATCTTCGATGATAGAACATCGATCATTAAGAAGAATTATTCGTTGGTCACCAGCCCCTGGCAGATAAAACGGATGTTGAATCACGGACTTCTTTGTGCAGGGGTTCAACAACGTCATTTATCTGCACGGTGAATATATTTTGAAAAATTTAGCTACCATGACCTCCACTTTGATCGTCATCATCATCATCATCATAACAGCCATGAGCCTGACCAAAAGATACTTTGGCTCGGACCGCCGCTCACTTCAACAGTGACGTGGAATATCCTAGAAAAAAATTACTAAGAAGTTTGAAAATTAATAAAAGACTAAGAGGAAGAACTGGAAATGGTACGGATACAGGTACGCCGTTGATTGCGACACCGCCATCTCGGATAGCGTCTCTAACCAGCGGTTTAAGTGGTCACGAGGACCCTACTCACGTATATTGGATATTCCAAATGACTAAACGCCATCCGAAAAGAGTACGGATCAATACGTTTGTCACCGCCGGTTGTGGGATGGAGCACTGCGATATGCTTCGCAGTACTACAGGTTTGACTGTTGGGTCTCATAAGTCAATCCCCTTTTGTTTTTACTAGCCGAAAAGGGTAAGATTGTCACAATCAATAAATCTTTTCACTCGTTGTAACATTAAAATCCGAGTACTTCTTCTAGAGTGTTGATCCAATTAGTATTTACAGTTGAGCAACCTGTTGTGTAAGTGTACCATGTTGTCCGGACGCTATTCATCCACGCTGAAAATGAAGTCATTCAGTACCTGAATTTGTAGCTCTCAATATAACCGTCCATAAAAAAAGGACTGAATATTATAGGCCTATACAGTATAGTGCACAGAATATCAACAACACGCAAAATGAGAGGTGTAGTTTCTTTTTAGTGATAATGGGCCGACTGCCTTACTTTTGGCTGTCGGTTTATTTCGAATGTGGGACGATCATTAGAGTTACTTTTGGCAGTTGCCACCTATGTTGCTAGAGTTAATCTGTAGAATTTCTGTTGAGAGAAAAAAGTGGACTTACGTTAAGAAAATAATTAACAATAAAACAATAATCTCTCAAAATATTGTTGGTTTTTTGGTCATCATGTATTAAGCGTCCAACTGATTCACCATCAAAGACAACACGAACAGCAGCAAATCAATTCAGTTAAGCACCGCAGACTTCAAAATAGACCGTCACGGAACTTAGTGGTTTCTTATAATTCCATGTTATAGTTTGTAGAGGGTACATTTCCTTGTCTATTTGGAATTGTAATGCAGATTTTGTTCATCAAACCAACCGAGGCCTACCGAGTCAAGAAGTTGTTTGCAATTACTATTTGACAAGGATTTTTGTCACTGAGGGTTTCTCTCGCTATTTTAAGGCTGGGTATCTAGACTGCATCACTTGCCATATAATGCGTTTATTTTTTGAACGATGTTATTGACACTGACTACGTTGATCATTTGGTGCACTCCATGTCGTCAAGGTTGACACAACTGACCAAGCAGGGGAACCATAGAAGTGCTGATAAAACGTGTTGTCCATCTTCACTATTTATATATATTTATATATTATTTTTCGACATAAAGTACACTGATTTCTGTCCGAATTATGACGGCATTATGCTTTAGTCGTAGTGATATCCAGAAATACACGATTTTCCCGATACATTCAGCAGCCTTGATACTTTTCGAACACTGAAGCAGGATTGCGTAAGTTTTACTCTACGGAAACATTTCGACCGATCTCATCAGTTACGACACACGGACTATAATCAGTAACCATGTCTTAATTGAAATAAGCGTGGAATAGGAATGAGTCTTTGGCTGAAATAAGAACAGCAGGCAGAACCAGTAATGTTTGAATGGGCCATCATGCGTTAAAACAGAAAAAATAAGGGTTTAAACAGGATTAAAAATCTACCAATGCAAACACTATCGGTTTAACAGTGAGGCACGCGGAAATAGACAGAAGATAATAGGTAGCCTAAGAGTAGACTGAAGACAAAAGAAAGAAGTAAATTCATAAAAACATCATAATTAAAACATTCAAATAATAATACAAACACCTGACGAATAACATAAACGCATGACTATAAACCGTTAAAACTATGGTAGCGATAGGTTAACTACCATCTGCTTCTGTACACAAAGAAAGGGTTTATAACGACGTATCGCAACGGCCTCAACAAAATGTAAAGCATGTTTATTGGTTGGGCGGTGCAATACACGAGACCTTTCTTCACTTGAAGTACATGCTCCGTTTCCCCTAAATATCGTGTGATAGAGGATTGGGCAGCCCGGCTTTTGTTGTTCACTGGCCACCTTGGAATGTGCTCCGGGATACCTGTCTCAAGCGTTCTCAACATTCTACCGATGTGACCAGTAATGTAAAAATACCAGCAGTACATATTGAAAATATGAATATGTGGTTTCTGACATATACTATATATATATATATATATATATATATATATATATATATATATATATATATATATATATATGCCAGGAATCACGTCTTCATATTTTCAATATGTGCTGCCGGTATTTTTTACATTATATATATATATAACGGTAAATGGTGAGCACCGACTGATGAGTATCTATTTTCACGTTTCAAGTCCACACTAGAGTCCGTTATTAAAATGATGGTGAAAAAATTATGACTAGGTTTCCGGCTGGTTAGCATGACTGGTGGGATACAGTGAACATCGGGACCGATGTTTCTGTTGAGAACTTTAGTAAAAACTATTGGTTCCAGGTGTCGTCATCTTTGTCTATTTTGGCCAATCCGATCTGCTCTCAGTTCGACCTTGTGACCTATGGTTGCGCGGTGTTGCCTTGCTGTGGTTTACAGTCATCTAGTCTCCGTGTAAAGTGGTGTGGACGTGTTTTCAACTGTCTACCAGTTTGGCCTACGTACACTTGGTTTCAGCATCGGCAGTGAGTAGACTATATTGCATGCGCCCTCTCATGCGTTTCGACTGGAACTTTGTTTTTGAGTCGTTTATCTCGACGGCTTTTTATTAACCTGTAAGCAACTTTTGGTTCAAATTTCTCCTCATAGTACACTCTGTTGCCTCCGGGATTCTGTTTACGCAGGAAAGTGTGATGACCTTACCTTGCATAGTTGGAAACATCACTCGATTAGGTTATGGTGCACGCGTTTATTAATGGCCTGGAGTAGCCGTTTCGCGTGAATGACCTATGTAGATGTTCCCTTTTCTATTTTGTGGCTTGATCATGCCGCACTGGGTGGCTACTTTACGAAATAGGGTCAGCGTACAGCTCTTTTTGTGTCATTAGGTGGTCGCTGTTGAACGACAGTTGGGTGTCAACAGTTGTTGGCCTGCGGTATGTGGCCGTCTGTATGGCTCAGTCTGCCTGTCGCATTATTGAAATATCTAAGAAGGACATCGATAAATTTGTTTCGTGCTTCCCTGGTGAGTTGAATTTCAGGTAGTACCTTGTCGGTACCCTGATGGAAACTCCTTATCTCCGCGTGCTTAGCGGTGGAAAAGTGTCATCGACCTACCTCAGCCACAATGTTGAACTTTATTCCTGGAACGCAGCTCTCCCGAAGAATTTTATAACAACTTTGGTTGGCGATCTGGATGGCGCTGCTCCCACTGATACTCTGATTTTCCCGTTATGTTGTGTCTCCACATTTTGGATACGTTTCCTTGTAAATCGTTGTTAGATATACGACGTCGGCCATAGTTATTTTGCTGTCTTCGCACCAGTGACCATTGTTTTACAACATACCGGCTAGCGCATCTAACGCCGGTTCTTTCGGGATGCACGTGAATGGTGAACGAACGGCGAATGACACTATACCTTTTTCTTCCAACTTCAGATCTTTTATCTGACTGAGGAAGTTGGGGGCACTACGTATATACGATGGTCTGTTTCTAAGTATCGATTGAATCACCCCGTAGGGGAATATCGGCGGCTCGTATTGTCTTTGTGAATAGTAGGCAACCTATAGGACCTCGAAATGAGACTCTCGGTAAGTCCGAGTCTCTTTAGGATATCGTCTCTGATTTTTTTTGAGGGTCAGTAGTCTTCTGTTCAGTTTATGTTCTTAATGTATTGGCTGAATCCTAATTCCTCTTCATTTTTGCGTAGACGGTTCGATCATTATGCAAGTCTTGAGCCTTTGGGACGTAGTATCTTGTTTAGTAAGATCATAATACTGCCCTTGTCAGGGGATAGAACGACAATATTTCTATCGGTGATTAAGGATTTCAGAACGAATTCTACTTTATTACTGAGCTGTTTGGTTTGTCTTTGTGGTTTGAACATACCGGCCACTACTGCCCTAGCCTGTTAGCGGTTATCATTATCCAAAAGGTGTTTTTGTATTTCAGCTTCAAACAGTGCAACGAAGTCAGCGGTGGGAGAGCCGTTGGTGCTAAAACTGAGGCCTTTTAGAATGATCGCCCTTCCGTCATCTTTCAATGGATAACTGAAAGTTTATGGACCGGCTCAGTTATGGATTGTGTTAGGTTATATGTTCAACTTTGTCTGTTCCCTGGAGCGATTGTGGCTAGTTATGGCTGCTAGCGCTTCTTATTGATGTTTCCTGTTAGCGTTTATCTGGAGGTATTATTACTTGTACCTTCTGACGCAGTGAATTAGGTGTTCGGTGGGCGTCATTTGAAAGTCTGGCGTTGTGAAGTTCTTCGGACATTTTTCGAATGTGACATATTTCGTCGTAAGTTCTTTGGTAAGACGTTGTGACGAATAAGATAGTACAGTTGGAATAAGTTTTCATACACACTCACATACACATACCCATCCTCTAATATGTTGCACCCCTCGGGCAGTAAAATGTACCTAATTTGGTGATGTGCTTCTCTTAGTGCTAAATCTTTTCGGACCTTTCATAAGTAGTATATTTTTCATCAAACTTGTCTGAACCAAGTGAATTTGCTATTTCAGTAAAGCGTTGTCATAACAGTAGGTCGCCGTTTTAAAAATTAAATCGACTGCAAAATGTATGCCCTTGGAACAGCCAGGTGTTTTGATTTCTTAGTTTCTCTCTAATGGTTTCGTTTCTTTTCCTAACGCAAGAACCAATCATCATTTGTAAACTATCGGAACACAGCGTTTGTCCAAAGTAGAATTTGCCATTGACTGTTAAAGAAATAACCAAATGACCGTGGGAACTCAAACTAGTATTGGGTAGAAATATACAAAATGAACCACTCAACTAGAATACTTCCAGTGGGAATGTGTAAATAAGGCTATAAGTATGTTCATTCAAGGCTGAAGTAATTTGATATTCTTATCGTGCATATATGTTCATCTTGTGGCAGAACCTAGAAGTCCTAGACTACGTAAATCTCTCCATTTTGAAACGTTGGATCGTTAGAAAAAGTTGGCCCCTAGAACGGCAAAACACATGCCCATTTTTTTAAATTTTAATGACTTCATTTATGCTTGTAACGCAATAACTTACCACCGGCTCAAGTGAGCTGGTATCACTGACATACAGATATGTATAGCTTTGTAACAAAATATGAAAGGCTTAGATTATCTAATTTGCTTTCTTATCTTTGGCGGGTAATATTAACCCTAGTAGGGCGACAAGCAGCACATTTTTTTTTGCGTATTCGATCGCACTTTGGTAGTCATGAGAAATGGTTTAACCAATATCCAGCTATCGATACAGGTTTCCAGCAGACTTAATCTGCTAGCTGGACAAAATTCTTGAGGTAGATACAGCAAACAACTACCACCACAATACAGTGCAAATTCACGTCACTGACGTTGCTTATTTTTCAGTAATGTGCATTGCCGAGCGTTTGGAGGATAGAGGCATTCTAAGGGAGTCACAAACTATAACAATTGTTGGGGAAAAGGATCATCAACATTAAACATAGGTCGCCCAGGCCATAGATAGTAACAGTGCTACCAAAAGCGCTAGGTGACACACAAGTTCTTAACGATCTGCATGACTGATACAGTTTACGAATGCCAACAAAACAGGTTTACTTCATCTATGGCAGGCTATGAAGACTCTTACAACCAGCATGCAAGTATTCTTATCATGTTTTACATGGTTCAGGCATTGGAGCACCACACAACAAGGTATTGAGCAATCACTTCGTTTTAAGACGACAGTAAACACCCGATATCAAGGAGTGGATTCTAAAAACACTTCCGGAGATTTTGAGTAAGATGGCTTACTTTAATCTAACCGTGTTAGTGTACGAGGTCTGTACACCAAATTTTGTCACACTGTTCGAGAATTGTGTCGTGAGGATACAAATGTGTGCCACAAAAAGTCCAATTCAAATGTGGTGTTTCTCAGTTGTAACCGGGCCTTGTCGTTCTATATCAAAGAAAGCCGGGTTCTGTTCATGTTTACAATAACCCCCGTCGGTTGTTGTGACTGATCACAAAGATCAGACCCAATGTTTGTCTTTGATCCATCCAGTACTGGACGTATGCCGTGGATGTCACTTCCTTCTGGTGTAAGCTTTAGTGGCCAATGTTCTGCGATCGGTTTGTCTGCCCCATGGTCAGGTTTACACACCCAGCTAAACTGCACACAGTAGAAGAGGCACAGTCTGGTCACAGGACCGCAATCCATTCACACGCCATGAATAACACTAGACCTGCATGGACCCATTATAAGTAAGTCGGTTGGACTATTTTTATCTGCTTATCCCACCCGTGGTAGATGGAGTGAATGACGCACTGGATCAGCCAGCAGGGCGGAACAAGACTGTGAACATCGATTGTTGACGTAGGCACATTGTTTTAACCGAAACGTCTGCACAAGCATCTGAACCATAAAATCGAAGTCAAATAACACCAGTACCGTTAAGGTCAAATATGCCTGTCTCGACAATCATTGCCTGGCCAACTGTCCTCGAACTCCCCAACCTAGAATTCAATGAAGTATAAAGTAGTCTTCTCCAGCTACGAATCTGAATAACGAAATCCGAAGGTCGGTTTTGTGAGATGGTAATACTATTTCGTATATATTCGTCAGCTGCTACACATAACAGCAACAAAAGTCAAAAATAGTTAAACGAATGAAGGTCATAAATAAAATCCATCCGTACATTAGTCTGTCGTTGGTCAAAATCGTGGCAGACGAAGGTTCAAGTCAACAACTTGCACACAGAGGACTGGTTTGTTGCGTATGACAAACAGCGCCCTGTGTGATATAAGGATGATGGGCTTGTGGTGACGCATCAACAGAGAGAAAGTGTTTGTCGGACTGACCATGTGACCGGTCTCTAGCGCGTGTCTGTCGATCGACGAAGCTGGCGTGCGCTGTTTGGTGAGGTCGCGTCGGGACTTGCCACATATTATGTCCTCGATATATTTGGGGTAGTGTTCCTTCATCCCAAGGCGCAAGGATCGACCAATTCTGCCAATGTAAACGTCATCTCAGCATCAGGTGAACTGATGAACACAGTGTGAAGTAGACAGTCCTGGTATCCGATTCTTAATGTGAGGAAGCGTGGGTGATTTGATGCGACTGAGCAAGTGCAGTGTAGCCGCATTGCACGTCTGTTGAATGACCTGCGTCAGTTGCCGCATTAGAAACATGTTATCTCCTTTATGTGGGAATTGCATGTATACACGACAAAAACTCAACCGTTACTCGTATCAGACTCTTAGATGCACTTTCCAGGTGACAATATTACAAGGCTGGTTCACCACTTCTTCGCTGACTACTGAGTCTGAAAGACAAATTACCCCTTCCAGACCGATCCTTGCTTGTGTATTCTTTCTGTTGCTGTTGTACGGCAGAATATGTGGGTCGCATGACTAGACGTTTGTTCAAACGAATCAAAGAACACCAGCATCCCTTGTTCGGGACTGCCTTGACCAAAACAATGCAGTAGTTGCACATCTTACCGATGCGGACCATCGCGTTCACCCAGAGCAGGCCTTCCGCACAGTTTACAAAATTCCGGGCAACCACCCCAAGCTGGCCAGACAACAAACGTTAGCCTCCACAGAGTCGATTGCTATTCGATTACTCAATCCGGTTCCTCGTTCTCGAAAGAAGTTCATACAAACTCTGCAGTTGCCGTGACCAAAAGTCACATCACTAACTTCATCCTCAACTTCTGTGACTTAATTATGAACGGATCTCCAGACCACTCACCACACTCACCAATGACTGGTCGTTTGATTGGCTTAACCTGCTTGTTCGGGATTTTTTACCTTACTATACAGATCAATGGAAGTGGTCTTTATGTTGATCCAATTTAGTTAAACCTATATATCTGTATGGGTCTAATGAAGAATTGACAAAACCACTTGTTCATCATCGTTAGCTCCTGTAGCCCAATGGAAGTCTTCGCGAGATCATGAACATGCAAGGACCCTCTGGTATTTAGGGAGCCAAATCATTATTTTCTCTGAATATCGCTGTTTAAGCTCCATGCAAATTTACCGCTATGATCCGGCAAATCAGTTGCCTTATCTGTATCTTCCCATTCCACTGTTTACTAGCCGAAACACTTAACCCATCGCTTGCATTATTAGCCGCCTTTTATAATAATGTTGTTCTGGCCTACAGTGAGAAAGTTAGCGTGAGATAACATTGGTACAATTTTGTCCCGACGAAAACTACCTTGGGTAGAAGCACGGCATGCTTTCTGTGAGACTGTTGTCGACTCATCAATTGCTCTCGTCAGCAATACACAGGTGCCACACGTTGATGGTTCCCATGTAAATCGAGAATCCGTACCTTCATTTTACTATGGGCATGTTAGGCTTTGTGGGCGCTTGAGTGTACTACCCATTGTGTATGCGCGCCTGATTGTGGTTCTCGGTTATACTGGTTTATAGCGTTGTCGCTGACATGACAGAACTCTACGCCGTTTAGAAGAGTGACCTGATCGAGATGCACCTTCTTGAAGTACACCAAGGAACTAGCCAACTGGTTTGCGCGGGACGGTGACGTATCAACTTCAAACCATTTGACTGGAAGAGATTAGTTCATCATACACGAAATCCATTACCCAGCTTATATTTATAGCAACTCTTGCTGCTTGATGAATCTTTACACATGTGAAAGAAGAAGGTGGGAATATACTACAATGTGCCGTTTTTTAGGCTGCTGGATATCACACCTGTGGAATGTGCATAACTGCATAGGATGAGAATGGTACAAGAGGAATGTGACAACATTTTGAATGACGCGACGTTTGAGGGATGCAAAATAAAAAGATAATTTCCCTGCTGATAGGGAGACTAGCCCCTACAAACTGTGTCATTCACAACTGATAACTGCTATAATCTAAGGTCGGCTCCTTCCATCGCTACTTTGTGTTCATGGACGTGTGCGCGCGTCTATTTGCCCGTCTCTCCCACATACCGTTAGTCGCACCCGAGACAGAAATTCGCGTAGATCATGCCAGGTTGTTTACGTGGTTCTATACGATCCTCTATGTTCACCACGGCTGAAGGAAATGCTCAGTTTGGCTCGCATGATGTTTGCATGTCCAGCGGTTGGAGCATCATTCGTGTTGCTTCACATGTGTTGTAAATTTATGCCACTGTCATTCGCGTTTTGTGTTTTGTATGTCGAGTTATTGAGGACTCTCCGATAGATGCCTTTATAAAACTACCGTGGTACTAATTGGAAGTGAAAAGTTTAAACAGATGTCCGCTGTTTTCTAACTTCGGATGGGCTATTGTGCTCTTCTGCATAATCATCATCATAGACAGCAATACGTCAGTGGTTCACAATGATACCTGACTGCCACACAACCACGAAGGAGAAAAAAATAAGCAAACCCTGTGCAGAAACATAGTAGAACAAAGAAGGGCACGGGAAGAGACCTAATCACTAAAAATAGCTACGTCTATATTCAAACATTCAACACCAAGGTGCCTACACCTTGCAAAACAAACAACCAAGCTGTAAGTGAAAGTAAGGCGTCATCAGCATGACAGCTTCCTTACGGCTTTCGCCGCTCCGCATCATTAAATACACTCACTTCACAGACAACTAGAACAACAAACGACAACATTCACGTCACTGAGCCTGATTAGCTGCCATCTCGCCTAACGTCTCCAACCACCGACTTTGGAAGTCACGAGGTGCCTAGTCTGGGAAGAGAATCCGACCTACAATGGCCAACCGCTTGGTGAACGACTGCATCTCCCTACGCCAGGTCATCATCTGTCCACCTCGCACCTTGCGCTAGACGGCTGCAGCGTCGGCAAAGAGTGTTCGATGTGACAGACAACTAGCTT
>LUCH01004019.1:20078-45197 GCA_013368495.1 Paragonimus heterotremus | reverse complement strand
GGCGTTAATTCATTTGCGAATTGGTTTATAAGTTGGTTAACATCACTGCTGATCTACAGACTCTATTGATCATGAGCTAAACACCACAACAAACCACGTGATACTTGCGATACACCTTACAAACGTATGATATTATCTTGAATCTACCTGTTTCACATAGCTGACGGTACTGACAATTGAGAATTAGCAATAACTTGAACATTATTTATAAATGATTGCAGTTTTATCATTCTCGTGAGCTTTCCAGTCATTTGAGAAGGAAGCACAAGATTCCAGTTTCTCCAGAACTTCACTGGTGCACATTTTTGCCAGTGCCGGAGCAGGGATGTTCGAAGGTGTCAATAGGAAGGCAAAAACCGAAATCCCTTGTGAGTTCTGTCCAATAATTACTGTCCAAACTCACTCAACTAATTCACAGTACTGATGAGTAGTCGGGGATTTGGTCAATTTCAAGTTGAACATCACCCACAATTGATCGCAGCTGTCGCATCCTCATAGACTTTCCAGTCGGCCCCTTTCGAAAAGAAGCACTAGACTCGAGTTTCACTCTAATTAGAACTCGAAAGTAATCCAAAGTTCAACGATTTCTGTTATTGCAATCTGAAGATAGGTCTTACTTATGAGGCTGTCGATTAGAAGTAACAGGACAGTTGTTATACGGCAATCAGACAAACTGAGCGTTATCCGGTAAACAATGCGGCTTGTATCATTGTCAATTTTTTTGGCGGATTTAGTGGTTTAGAGGAGATCCGACTACGAACAATTTTGTCCATGGCTTGGTTAATGTCCCATGAACAATTTGGTGGATTTCGTTATGGATCCCAAATAGGAAACTTCTGACAGCCTGGCGTGGTTTCATAGCTGAGGTGGTAGGTTGTTTTCGTCGTCAAGGACAGTTGTTACTGTCTTTTGGTCACGTCCAACCAAAACCCGGTCAAAAGTACGACTCGCGTCATGAAGTTATTTTGACTCGAAACTTTAGTGCTCTATCAATTGCTAACGTTTTTGTTATAAATCCATCGGTCCGACGATTCGTTTACTCTGGGTTCTCAATATTAGTCGAATGAACTGAAACAGTTTTATATAGGTCAGTGAGTTAATACCATATGATTTACAAATATGTATTTCTCATCGATTTTTTAAAAATCGAATAACAGTTTGTTGAAGGTCAACTATGTGAGTGCAATTACATTAGAATTACTGTGTCGAATGTGCGCTTCGGCAGGATGGTCAGAGAAAACATACAAAGTATAACGTGACTATAAGTTCGTGCTGTCATATGATAATTCAGACTGTTATATTGATGGTCATGGGAGCCACAAATTTTACTCGTTCTAGATTTGTTAATAACAACTCTGATTTGATACTACAGGTTGAAAACGAACAAATGTCATGTAAACAAAATATTTTTGAGGCACTGAGTGAAAACTTTCTCTTCCATTATACCGTGACCAGAAGAGAAACTTCACAATATATGTGTAAAAATGGCTGTTTCTGAGGTTACGCAACCGTCGGTAGCTACAGTTGAGTAAAAACTACAGTGGCAATGTGTTTGCCGGGTGGAGATTCATAAATGGGTCTTTAGTTAACTGTCGGTGTTATATAACTGGTGGAAATATTTATTAAGCCGCATTACATAGGCAGTGGTTGAATAACCTTTCTATTGGTGAATGGCCGGTTAAGTTGTGCGCACAAAAGAAGTTCATTCGACCCTTAGCCTCCTGTGACTGGGTTATCATGACCACCTGCCGATTAGCCACAAGTCGTTTGTTCTGCGTCTACCTAAAGAAGCCACAGCTGCCGTTACTGTACACAAAATAATAATAGTCTATTTTAATTCATATTGTGGTGGACTGTCAGGCAGGAAGTGCGAGTATTCAAAGTCTCGGCGGAATACCTCAACAAAGGGGAGAGGTGCGTCCAAAAATCCACAGCGAGCACATGGGGGACGGCGTGGGCGACCGGATGAGTCATCGCTCGACCGGACCAGACTAACGGGCGAGATACGGCAGCCAAAATTGGATGAATGACCAAATTGGAGGCGTGATTATTCCAACACTCGCAGGAATATCTCGACACGACTGTGGAGTAAGGTCAAAGCCCACAGTGGATAGTTGGAGGATAACACGAGCGACCGGACAAGCCATCGCTCGAAGAAATCGGATCAACGGACGAGGACTAGCAGGCGGAAAACCCCCGGATAGGTGTAAATCACAGACCTAAACCGAGTAGAAATGCACACGACGTGTGAACGGAAGCTCGGTGGTGTTGTGGACTGGAATTGTGAGTCGAAATCGCAAGCGGGCGTGTGGCATGGTCACTAGCGTGTTGAACACTAAAGAGTGCGCTTTATTGGACCCCTTTTCGCTACAATATGTTAACATAACCTCAAGAAATATCTACCTCAATATTCATTCGATCAGTATCACTTCTATCACAATAGCAATATATTAGTCATTGCTTAACCACCACACAACTATGAAGTAGAAACAAGCCGTAACAAGAAATAATGTGAAATACGTCCAGAAAGTCAAATAAGGACAAATGCGGAATGAAGGAAAACGCACCTAATAACGATGCCATTGTGTCTGCACTCAAATAGTCAACACCGCTACATCTACATTGTGCAAATAAACAGCCGAGCTGTAAGTGGAAGTGACAAATTAGGAAGATGGCTTCTTTAAGACATTCATTTTTCAGTCCTATTAAGTAAGTTCACCCTATAGACAACTCGGTCAAACGGTGACAACATTCATACCACTGATTAGCCGCTTTCTCAACTAACGTCTTCAGCCAGCAAGTACACGAACCACAAGGACACCAGCCCAGCGGACAAGTCCAATCTTTGATAACTAAATCCTTCGTGAATGACTTCATCTTTCTATTCAAGGTCATCTGTTCCGCATTGCATCCCAGGCCGGTTGGCAGCGGCACGGACAAAACGTGTTCATTGTGGCAGACGACTGGCTGGCATTAATAATACACTTACTAACTATCTAATTCTGTCCCGGAAATTACTGTCTGATGCCCAATTCCTAGCTTCTTTGTAGTTCACCAATTTGTGCTGCATGCATCGAGTGGTCGAGCGCAGACGCTGGCGGTCAGATATATGGGGACGGTGATTACCGGCAGTAGCAACTAGCAAACTGAACTGAGTTATACTCATCTAAACTGGTGGGTTGTGAGCGAGTCATTCGTCGATCTGACCGCTCAAGTAAAGTGGCTCGTGTTAAGTACTTACGAATAGGTTTTTCACAATTTAGTAACGCAATGAAGGTGTTCAGTATCACTTTCACTGGAAGTTCATCTGAAATTCGTGAGAAATAAAAATATTTTGTCTTCACTAAAGGTACTTGAGTAGCACAAAGTTCACAGGTCCTAAATGTACGTTGAATTTGGCTGTCACTTATATTTCTGAAATGACCGTTCATTCTCAGGAACATCCGGTTCAGGTTTACGAGCAGTCTTCAAGGATAGCGAACTGTTTTTTTAAAGTGCAAACGTATGTGGGACCCACAATGTATTGTTTAGTAGATGGTTGGATCTCATGTGCACAGTCGGATTACAGAAAGTGCACTGGATATCTGGGTTTTCTGAGGACGGCCTTTCAAAATCCTACAAAGCACACTGAATGAGACGAGTATATTATCGTGATTATTTTTGTCTGTTAATTTTTACGGCTTAGATGCTCAAACTACCCCTGTTGTAGTTCGGCCCGATGTACTCCGAACGTCATACACATAAACCAGCTCGGGGTGATTGCAGAGGAAGGCGGTTTCTAATCAGCGATACTAGGGTATGAGAATATGAGTTATGAATTAATTGAAAGTGAACAGATCATACGTTTCACAAATGCTGTACTGCACGGAACTGACCTATAACCCTTCCCGTCAAATGAAACGGTATGGAGAATGTTCACTCAGCTTTCATACTCAATAAATTTCGATCTTCAGTCTGTGTTCTCAATAGTATGGCAACAACAAAAACTACGATACCACGGACTTCTGTAATAAAAATATTCGGAGTAGAAAATTTATGTGATTTTTGTATTTGTGTCTTGGGTGAGACTAAAACCAGACAGCAACAGTTGCCGTTTTCGGTGAAAGAACGATGGTTTTCCTTTTCGGGGTTAAATACTGAACATCGAGCCTGCTATGAGATCTTGGTTTAGTTTACCATACAGCGAGTTACTTACAAATGATATTTTACTTAGTAATATTATAGAAAGTCGTTCAGTGAAGCATAATCTTCGATGCTCAACTCAATGGTTTCTACGCCACTCGTGCACGAGTGTATGATCCGGAGTTCCACTCTGTAACACACCTGCGGTTTCCACTAACAAGTTATATGCATTTTTGTCTGTTTTTTGTGTGTGGATGAAGCCTTCTGTCATGTTTTTGCTCCCGCTCGTCAACGTTCCTTGCGTGATGGCTCTTCCAATGTTCCGCGTTGCCCACAACCCGCTTGCTGTTAGCTTTAGGACGTACCTTATTGCTACGTTGAAATAATCCACCGAGTGTTGGAATACTCGCGCCCATCACATTACGTATACAAACAAATATGCTTTTAAAACCGTTGTATTCTAATGGAGCCGTACAATTTCTAGTGTGACTGTTCGTACTAGCCCAGTCAGCCAACCTTGGCTAGCAGTCACAAGAAGAATGAGAAACTCAGACTTTATTTGTTCACTCGACGTCAGAAGAAACTTGTTTTGTAAAAACTCACGTACGCAAAAGCCTTGTTCCAAAAATAGATGACTGATCGTATCGCCTTGTTTGAGAATGTATCCGGACAGGAGCAGAATACTGAAAACAACCTAAATGCTCTTTCTGGTGCCCTTCCAATAGTTTTCGTAGCAAATTAATGTCATCGTCTATATTGCATACTATGAGTAATGAAGATGAATGAAACTCTGATTACCAGGCAATTGTACGACATCCAGTTGAGCTTATTTTCTGGATAAATCGTTTCAAAAATGTACATTGGTTCTTTGTAACTATTTATAATGTCCACCCTAAAATCGTCACTCCACGACTGATTTCCCTCCTACGTAGACATATCAGATTTCCTTGTTTGCAGACACAACCGGACTGACACTAGAAACATTCTCTCATGTCTCCATTGACTACCGGTCTGTGTTTCTGTCTACTTTTCTGGTTATCTTCTATTGGGGTGATCACAATACAGTTGACAGCTTGTCTGTTGCGCATCGACGTTAACCTGATATGTCAGTCGTTATTACGGGAACCCAGAAACTATCATAACCTGTAAAAAACGAACTTGTATGTACGAGGACTTGCGGTTACAACTTTGAACTCATTGCTTTGGCCTTGAGTGAGACCCACTTGACTAGTGACTACCAGTTTCTTTCCCCCCACCACACTGTACGTTTGTGGTTAGGGTAGGGTCAACGTTATATAAATCAGTTCATTTATTCGACAGTGGAAGAACTCTGAACACCACAAGAACAGTTTTGGGGAGAACTAACGATCCGGTTTTTTCTAGTCGTTTTCTAACAATTTGCTACATTTAGACATGAAAAGGTACAATAAAAGTTGGACAGAATTACTAGAGAGAGGCAACAAAATTTGCAGTTAGAGCAAACAGGTCACACGAATGGGTTTTCATCGTGAACTAAACGCTGATTCATACTACTTGATTAAAAGGCCTTACTAAACGCCAGGATTGTGAGGTTAACGGTAAGAAGTAACACACTGATGTTTCGATTTACTGCGTGATGTTTTGTCGCAGTCGGTCAATTCCAATTTCTAGTTCGGCTATCATCTTGAATTTTTTTGTGTCACAGACTGTATCAGCCAGTTGGGAAGTGATCCTACAATTCTCTCAAGCGGAAACTAATCTGTTCAGACTAATGCGGTAACATAACGAACACCTTGTGAAAAGGAATGTTTGCGTGAACTGACTCTAGCGTTTGGGAAATCTAAATTCAGAATAGAGTAGACCAGGTAGAAGCGAGTGGGATATAAAAAACGCTTTAGAATTTACGGCTCACGGCAAATGATCCACATGTAACAGAAATATTTGTTAACATGGAATACAATAAAAACTTCTGGTTTGTGCTTGTTGTGAACATCTACACACCGAGGAGAAATCCTACTGGTGAACAAAATGTGTTAATTAAATTCATTTCCATTTTTTTGTTAAATCGTCTCCTGAATTCATGTAGCCATGTCTGTTGAACAAAGCTTTACAAACGATTTGCATAAACTTCAAATGTTACTGGAAATGACTAATATGAATAATTTGGAGATTTACAGACCAGTACAATACAAAATTTTTAGGTCAGGTGAGGAGAGTATTCGGAAATGTTAGACTGCTATTAAATTGAGCTTTGTGTATAACTTCTAAACCTGGATGAAACAAATTTATGTGATTATAGAATGAAAGTGTTCTTTAATGGTATACAGCGAGAGTTTATCAACAAAAATCCTACATAATGTGATGATGGTGATCCCTTATGAAATATGCCGTCTTACAGTTTTAGTAAAAATTCCTTCGAATTTAAACACGAGTGGGCCATGACGCGCAACTTACGGTGGCAGTTGAAGTGTGAATGTAAAATGTTGGTGTATACTCAAAAGTGAGTAGATATGCTCAATTTGCATGATGCAGTCTACAACGTTTTTGGCTTGCTTGCAGATGGCTTCCAATAAGTTTGATGTGTGTTCACCTGTGAGCAAGTGCTTTGGGATGAAAAGTTAGGCTTTTTTTTACGGATAACGGTGCGTTGACAATCTTCCATTATTTTCATAAATTGATAAAACTTGCTGGTGAATGAAGAGCTATCTTATGCTACTCATTAAATAGAGCTGCACTTGTTGGTTGCTATAACCTGGGTACTGTTTTTGTTGCAGTACTTTAGGGTGCCTAGCCATTCATCACAACAAAATATTTGTTTGGTCTTTTGAACAAGACAACGTCTCCTGATGGTGACAGTGTTGGTGGAGTGATTGTATACAGGTTTCACAATTCATTAAACAGACTGACTAACCAAAGCATGGAGAGAAATGGTGTCTGATCACTGACTTGTTTAAACGGTCAGAGTTCTACGGTTTGGGTCACGTACTCAGAGCCGGTCTGGCCAGAGTAGCTGATAAAGAGACTTGTTTTCATTTTGTTAACTGTCTGCAAGTTATTCTGAAATTACGCAGCTTCAGTTTCTGGATCTTAAGAGGAGTTTGCATGAACCCAAGCATTTCCTGTTCATTCACTTAGTTTCACACAAACGAATAAACCTGTACACCACTGTAGCTTCCAGAGATTTCTGTAGTGATTACACGTTTGCCATGTGTTTGTTTCCAAGGTGCACCCGGACTTACCATTCGACGGTCAGTATGTCAATGTGATCTAGTGTGAACAGCGATGGAAAAGAATCGATCTTTTTATGTATTCGCACACACACACCTGTCGCCAATTTCGCAAAGATATCGCTTATTTAACCACAGTTTGATTATGCTGTAATCAGCTTAGAAAGTGCGGGTAACATGAAAGATGAGTGTTTTAAGCTATCCATATGAATAAGAACTCTTTGTGATTAAACGCTACAAGAATAGTAGATGTCCTTACACCCTAAATCTGATCTGCTATTTTCAAGTGCAACATCACCCACAATTGATCGCAGCTGTCGCATTCCCATAGACTATCCAGTCGGCCCCTTTCTAACAGCAGAAGCACTAGACTCGAGTTTTGCTCTCCTTTCAGCTGGTCAATAATGAATATCCTCGCCACTGCCCGGACTTGGACCACGGCCACGCTGTTCTTGAGCAGGCAACCGTGTTTACCACTGCGCCATTGACCTCACATTAGGCACGACCGAATTATCACCGCGAGTGAACGCTCAACCACTTTCGCTTGTGAGTAATGATCAGGTTGCCCGATCGCCTCGATAGGAGACACAGTTACTGTCTGTTAACTCCAGTCGATGACCCCTCGACTAGGACTACTCTCCAAGTTGAAATCACAGGAGTCATTAACGTGCTGAGCGGCATTTGGCTACTGATGAGTAGTGAGGTATTTTGATTCTCATACAGATTAAACATCACCCACAAATGATCTCAGCTGTCACATTCCCACAGATTTTCTAGTCGACCCCTTTCAAAAAAACTAGACTCGAGTTTCGTTCTCATTAGAGCTCGTCAGTAGTGCATATCATCGCCACTGCCGCACCTAGAACCACGACCAAGGAGTTGATGAGGCAACCATGTTTACCACTGCACCATTGACCTCACGTTAGGCACGAACGAATTATCATACGTGAACGCTCAACCACTTTCGTTTGTGAGTAATGATCAGGTTGCCAGATCGTCTCAAAATGGAGACACAGTTACTGTCTGTTAACTCCAATCGATAACCCCGCGATTAGGACTTCCTAGACAGGCCGAAACCTCCGATCTCATTAAACCTACTAGGCCGACTGGGAAGTCTATTTGAATGCGACAGCCGCGATCAGTTATAGGTGATGTTCAACTTGAAATTAACCAAATCCCCGACTACTCATCAGCATTTCATCGGCTATATCAAAGCAATTTCGGGTCAAGTTACCAGAAACTTAGTGAATACAATGCGAGTTGGCTCTAATTGACTATTTTGACGATGTCAGTTTCAAAGTTATTCATCATCATTGAAAAGTTGAATTACTCCCATGAAGCACATAACAATATCGACCTCAACCGGTGCTTCGCAGATACGATCACGAAACTATATAGCAGTTATTAAGATCAACTTTTGTTCAATTTCCTGCAATATCAACGTGATTCACGCTGGAGTTTTGCCAGTTTTCTGATTGGTCACACAAGGCTATCGGATTTCTGTCTATAAGAAGAAACAGAAATGCAGTAGCCCAGATTTTTCGAAATCTCTTAAGGGAATGATCGTCCAAAAAGCATAAAGGAGCATGTGTGATAAAACTTTAGATAGAGCTGTGTTGCAGAGTAAGCCAACATTTTTCGATATATTTCGAATCTCGTTTATCCATACAGGTACAACCATGTTGACCGTGTTCATAAGGCATTTGTGTCTGCGATCTGGATATTTGGCCGAACGGTTTCATATGTGTAATGCAATGTCAGTGGACTACTAGACAGGCTCATCTCACATACACTAGGTTGTTCGAATAAAGACATTTACTACTACACTGAAGTCTAATTCGTGGCTAGCAGTGTTCGGAAATTTCATTTGAATAGAAAAGTTCAGACAAAGAGGGAGAAGGTTCGCTTTCCAACAATGAAAGTATTAATACTTCAGTCGACGGAAAACATAAGCTGTCTGTGTTCATGACGGTCGGCCGATTGGGGTTTGACGATGCATACAGCTGTTTAGGATTGTTTAAAATGCAGTAAATCTTACAGATTCGTGGGTACCATGAAATGGTCTAGTCACAGCAGTGTTCTGGAACAGCTTATATGAAGAGGAAGGTGTGCCAATATTCACCTTGGTTGTTGAAAGGACAATCTATCAGCAACTGTGCAAACTTCTCGAATACGTATGTATGTATATATACACACAGTGGTAGGAGTTACAAATTGTTTGTTTCTTTGCTGAAAGCAAATGACATATCTGGATCACCACAGGTAGTCCACTCGACGAGTAGTTCATTGATGTAGTTTACTCTATTTAACTGTAAGAAACGGTTGTGTGTAGTTTTGAACGGTATCTCTTCTCCCGGTAGGTGAAACAATTTTTAGTCAGTGATTCATTTTTCAACCCTCCTATTCAGTGATTCTCGTGATTACTTCATATGATTTTATTGATGTAGTGTCATGATTAACTCGTTGGAGTTCTGTTCACAGATTACCACTGTACTTTGTACATCGGTACGTCGTGTATGAAACTGAGAGACATCTACAAGTGTTCTTTGACAAAAAGTACGTATGGTGCAATCAGATGTAACATTTAATCTCAGATGTTTGTCTGTACAACATCAGCTGAATAATCGTTTCGTCGTAAGTTAAGTACAGTGGTCTAACTTTGCATTTACAATGAAAGATGTAAGTGATAGATATACCGGCTGTTTGTCATGTTTCAGTGAGAGAGACAGGATAGTTAGAAAAGGTGTACTACGCGCAAATTTCAAGGACTGCAAAAGTTTAGCAACATTGTTGACCTTCTTTGCTATCTAGTCTATGTTAAAATTCCTTTATACGGTAGCGAAAAATAAAAGATATTCTCCGCATTCATGTATGTTTGCCGGAACACTCGCCTACAGATAGTAGTGAGCACCCACTGTATCTACTTAAAATATCACATTGTGTGGAATAAGTAGTCACTAGTAATTATTCGACATAGTTTGGTTTCTTGTTGAACTGATGTACGTAGGCTAGTTTCGGACTGATGAGCTTTACTCCATACGGTAACTTAGGTTTGAATGTGATACTTTAAACTACAGCAAGTTTAAACGGAAACAGCTTCATAACATTGACTTCCGGACACAATTGCATACTGTAAGATGTTATTCCTTCTGTGTGTTAACGACAAATAAGCAAATATCGGGCTTTTCCAGCAGTGATACTTCACTGGTCATCGGATACAATTGAGACAGCGGTACCATTGTCTTCCAGTTTATTGGTACTCGCACGATACAAGGATTTCGTTTGATCTCATCAGTCGAATACATAAAACAATGACTTGTACAAGTCGTAAACAAAGCATACATCATAGGGAAAGATAATCGAACGGGAAAGATAATACAGATCGCACGACAACTCGACTGACTGTTTCTTGAATTCCGTCAACACAAAGTCTGGGCGTAGTGTTTGGCTAAAACCGCTTCCATGAATTCTAACACCTTCGGATTTGGACGATCTAGGAACATCGTGAGTAGACCGATGAAGGTTTCTGATCCACAGCTATGTGCTGCAAATAGAATGTGATATTCTGTAAAAATCCTGACCGTTAAATTTTGATGTTTGGGCGAATGACCATTTTTTGATTAAAGAACTCGTTGGAAAGAACTACTGATAAGCTTCATAGTTTCATAAGAAGTGAACATCGCTGAAAAGTTGTCTCAGCTGTCGCAATTCTATAGACGGTTCTGATAAATTGCTTCGAGAAGCACTAGACTGATATGAACTTTGACCACGCCTTATTGAGGCAATTCTGTCGACAAATGCACCACTGACCTCTCATTAGACAATACTAATTTGTCTCATACAAACCTTCGACCACACATGGTTGTGAGTAATAACCGCATTGTCTGGTCACTTCGAGAGTTCATGTGCCATTCATCAGCTGAAACAAGATCATTGTTTGAGTGTTGTATTTCTCTTCCAATCAACCAACTTTGTGTAACATAAATTCATGTAAACCGTAATAAATCATAATGTTTACTTTAGACAATAGGTAATAACCCTTCAAACATAGGCATCGCTAGGAATGAACGTCGATGTTATGGTGTTAGGATGTTAAGATCTTCGTTAACAATGCAGCATAATCTTCCCATACGTGTCCAAGAAGATTAGGATCTTATTATCTCTATGATAAAGGAACAAGCCGAACTCTTCTCAGTGTTAAAATCCTTCATTCAGAAGCACGCAACTCTGCCTAATCTGTTCGCGAGATTAAATTTGTGAAGTTATCAACTGCCTGAAACAAGTGTTTCCCTATCAAAATATCTCAGATCTTACTAGGCGTGTGACTGTGTGTCGAGCTCGTTTGTCGCTATCGTTCATTCGCTAACGTGTTACAACGTTTGGAGCTGTTCTGGACTGCTTTCGGTCTAGGTGGCCATAGTACATTATACCATCTTCATTACTGAGTGACTCCGACTCACTCACATACTTCTTCGTCTCATGTTTTTGGTTACAGTTTAGCAGGATATTAATCTGTTTATCACATTTTGGGAAACCTTTGAAACCGTATCACTGTCTTACGTTGTGCGCTCGAAACTCGCCAAAGACTTGTCAGTTCTCATAGAGGTTTGAAATGACGATGCTGTAATTATCTAGTGACATCTGAGTCAGTGCATCTGATTATGTGCCATTTCAGACCGACTAAATAGCTCACTATCAGCTTATAGTTATATATATATATATATATATATATATATATATATGACGATAGCGTCCACCAGTCAAAGAAATGGTAGATCTTGAACATAAAAAGCGGAAAACTAAACACGGTGTATTTCTACTTGAAAGACATAATACTTGTCAGAAAATGATAAACATCGACGTAATCTCTTCAAAAGGAATAAACAGAGTGGCTTTCTGTTAATCCTATGTATCACCATCATCATAGTTAGCATCATGAACAGCAATACATCAATGGCACACACTGGTGCTCAGCTAACAAACAACCACGAGGAAAATGGCAAACCCTGACTAGGAAGAGGAAGAAAGATTGGGGGTAAGGGGGACATAACAGCAAAAAATAGCAACATCTATATTCAAACATTCCTCGTTAAGGTGCCTACACCTTGCAAACAAGCAACCGAGCTGTATGTGGAATAAAGACTTCACATGCAGCGAACAATGTCTCGCGTCATTAAGTTCACTTACTTCATAGAGAACTCGGCTAAACGACGACGTCATTGAAGCTATTGAGTTCGATTAGTCACCATCTCACCTGACTTCTCCAACCACCAACTCTGTGAGTCGCGTAGGCTTAAGCTCGGAAGACGAGCTCGACTTACAATGACCAACCCCTTGGTGAATGACTTCATTTCAATACGGCAGGTCATCATCCGTCTACCTAGCACTTCACGTCAGCTGGCCTCAAAGTCGGGAAAGGTTGCACGGTGTGACAGATAACCAGTGGGCATCTTTAGTGCATGGTCTAACGATTTACTATAAATAGTGAGTACAAGAACTGGTTTGACAATCATTAGCAAACCTCCACTTCCTAATCTCTCCGTTGCTCATCCGTTAATGCTATCCCATGCAACCGATCGAACGCAGACATCACTGGTGAAATACCTGAAGACGGCTCACATCTTCTACCTTGAATAGCCAAGTTTTGATGCCACAAACTAATACAGCTCTCATTGTTGCCTCCGATAAAGTAACACCGGCCTAGCCTTAGAGATACGCACTTCTGTTTCATTTCCTACATCTCCGCCACTACTGATGTAGCTTCCAAGTTATACAAACCGGTCAACAACTTCCATGATTTCATTATCTAATAGAAAATCTACGTAATCACAGTAATCTTGCAGAAGTACTTTGCATTTTGAGGCTGCAAAGCGAATTCCGAAGTGCTTAGCAGAACGCGAAATAGCGTTTAGCATTGTGTGTGCTGCTTCACAATTGCCAAACAGCAACAAATTGTAATCAGTATAATCGAGATCAGTCAGTCTCTCATCAGGCAAGAGGTTTACACCGGCATCTTGTGAATATCTCAGACAGTCTTCTATTATTTCGTCCATGAAAAAGTCAAACAAAAATGGTGAAAGTGCACGATGTTCACGTACGTCACTCTTGGTGCTCAGACTGTCAGACAGCTTACCATAAGCCCTAGCCTGTGTTAAAGTATGGGAATAAAGCGCCGACGGTATGTTCACATATTTAGTCAGTATACACCAGCGTTTAAGTAACTCAAAAGTGTAAATCGACCCACCTAATCGACCCACCTAATCTATAGTAGAGAAACACGAAACTTGTCAGCAGGCGGTACACATGACAATGCTGCAGAATTTGGCGGAGAACAAAAATTTGATTAGTACATCCTCCCTCAGGATGAAACTCTGTCAGTTCTTCTTTAATGTTTGTCCTCCGAGCTGCATTGTGTTGGCGATGTATAATGAATACCAGAACTCTAGTAATGACTGGGGTTAAATTAATTCCCCTATGGTTTTCGTAATAGCCCTTACGCCTTTCGTGAGTGTGAAATTTATTGTCGAGTGGCCCCAGCAAAGAACATTGCTCTCCATCGTACACACAATTTGAAATAACAGTCAAGTCGTCTACTAAGGTATTCCCACCCTCTTTGAAAAGTGTCGAGACGAAGTCATCTGGGCCAGTAGGCTTATAATATTTGAGAGCCGAAATGGAATTGCGCACCCGAGTTTTCCTGGGTCATCCTAAATCTACCGACCGGGATATTACATTATTAGTTTGTGGCGGTAACACAGTAGAAGCAGGAGGTCATCTAAGTTAATTCTCAAATGTTCCGCCCAGTGCTCTGAACTCGTGGACTTAGTATAAATGAGCGTGCCATCTGTCTCGCTGATAAGTTCATTGACAACAGCAGGGATAAGCTTCAACAGTCTGCCAGGGTTCCCTGAAACAAGAGCGGTCTCCATTTCTTTAACTTTCTCCACTAGCCAAGCCTCACAATCAGCGATTAGGCTACACCTCAGCTTCTTATGAATATCTCTCCTAAACGTACTGTATGAACTGGCAAAAGAAATGTTGAATCTGGTATCTGATAACTCTTTAGTTTTCTCCGAAACCATGTTTTTTACTCCATGAACTACTGTGCCATATGCTACTGTATCTGCCTCATGAATGGCCTGTGAGATTTGGGCGCAAAAGCTGCGACCGTCATCCAAGTGGGATATTGCCTAGCCTGTTTTCTAGGACCTGTGCTAGCTGACATATTCATGGGTCACTTAGAACACTCAGTGTCCAGTGAAATTCGGAACACGACGTTTTATAAACGATACGTAGGCGATATTTTTGCTGCATTCGACGATCATTGGCAAGTAACAGCTTTTCACCAGCTGCTAAATAGTTTGCACAACAAACTAACTTTCACCGTCGAATTCGAACAAAACGGGATAATATCATTCCTAGACGTTTTGCTAAAAAGACGCGAGGATGGATCCCTTTCTAGACGTGTTTATCACAAGTCCACGTGGACAGGGAAATACTTGCATTTTAAGAGCTTCGCACCAATTACACAAAAACGTGGCCTCGTTAGGACTTTGTTTCACAAAACTCGACGTATCGTGACAGAAGATCAGTTAGAAAATGAACTGATGTTACTGCATGAGATTCTAATAGAAAATGGTTATCCTGAAAGATTTATCCAAAAGTATTCTACCCTACAACCTACGCGCGTTATACCCATTACTGTCCCCCGCAAACCCTTTTATTTAACCTTGCCTTTCAAAGGTGATAATGTTTCAGTCCTCATAAAACGTCGTTTAGATGCAGCGCTCAAACGCACCTACAACGCCGCCCGACTCGTCTACGTGGATGAAACTACCCGTGTTCCAACTACACCCAGAAAGGATGTGGTGCCCCTTTTCGCCCAATCCAGCATTGTATACACGTTCGATTGTGTCTGTGGAAGCAGATACGTCGGCAGAACTAGGAGGCACCTTGGCACACGCATCAGCGAACACACACCGAAGTGGCTTTTGAATTCGGGAGTCGGTTGTGCCGTCAGTGCCATTACAAAGCACCTTCTACAGACCGGACATTCAGTGGACCCAAAGACTGCCTTTAGAGTGTTCTTCAGACCGAAACTTAAACAGGCTCTCAATATTGCGGAAGCTGTCTCAATACATCGGCTGAATCCCACCTTGTGCGCCCAGAAACATTTGGTGACTAGTCTTGCGCTATGCTGGTAAAAATGCAACTAATACTCTTTGATTCCATTTTACCTTCGTATTTTTCTTTTCTTTTAAAACCCAAACCTTTTAGACCCGCGTATTCTTCTTCATACCATCTAACCATTGTTTAATTCTGTTTGATCCGTATAGAATTTCTAACCCTATCTCACCAATTCCACTTAATCTGTATGGATTTTTGCTTTGTTTCGAACCATCTCTCTCTCTTTGGACACCTATTACCCATTTGACCCACAGCAATTTTATTCCTGCTCTTGATAATCAGTACGCTTCAGTTGCATCTTACTGCTTCCGCTTTGGTCACCTGATTGACTGTCTCATGACTAGATCGATTTTGCCTAGCTGCTTGCCCCCTCGCTATATAATTTGTATGTCAATTTCGCAAAAGTAACCGATGAGATGCGAACGAAATGTCAATGCGCAAGACATCTTACACGCTATTATTGGCCTTTTTGAAGTTTATCAGTGGGAACCAGTGTTTCAAATTTTATAGGATAGTTTAGCACCTATGCTTTACCAATTGCAATAACGAGCCTCTCCGGCCAATAGGATCGTTTCCCAGCAAAAATGAGAACGGACCAGGAACGCATCAACGCATAATCTGAATCCAAGTATGTGCTCCAATAAGAATGATTGTCCTGACTGTAAAAGGATTGGATTGGACGAATGCATCGTAACGAAGTCAACCGGTGATTTGCAGAAGACCACGCCAATCCGTGTCGAAAACATGAGCAAACTAGCACGTCAGCGCTGTGACCAATCAGGATAGGACGTTGCCCTAGCATCAGATTTTGTCATAACGAGAATCAGAGTAAAGCAAGTTGATTAAGCACGTCACACGTTGAAGCAAACGAGAGAGAAGCGGACCCGAGTCGATCAAGTCACCGGTCGTAGTTGTAATTCTTCATTTTACCGATGCATATTGTCCATAACACAATCAACCGAAATTCAATAAGACTGGGATTTGCTTTGCGCCACAGATTCGGATTTCGGTTTCGCTTTGGAAGGTAACGACTTTTCAATACTGATTGGAGCCCTGCCATCTAATATTAACAGCTGTGTGGTCTATCTGAGACCATGTTAGATCCGGAGGAGATAAAACGTTGACGTGCGTGATGCCTAAAACTAGTGCTGGCTAAAAATAGCCTGTGTTGTGCGCACAGCTATAACAATCGCCCGCCATTATCTGAGAGACGTGGTGCTATCATAAATCGGCCACCTAAACGAGATTTAGCTTTTCCAAGGTGGCCAATCTGAGCGTTCATATCTTCGGTCAAAACAATGACATCAGAATCATGAGTCGACCGACAAGTAGTGGCCAGATTCGAGTAAAAGTTGTCGTTGACATCAGTCTCAGTACAACCAGCTGGAGCACAAGCGTACACAGTAAAAGATTTCTGAATATCTTGTGTTTAGAGACTATATTGGTAGAATCCGCCAAGCGAAAGGCGTAAAGACAACTGTTAACAAAAATTTAACCAAACACTGCCGCCTGAAAGTCGTTGTGGGTACTATACCTACTCCAGCCTGACTAGTAGCGGCTGCCGTGGAGTCACCCGAAGTGTACAGCCAGTATCCGAGAGACAGCGTGAATGCTGTCAGTTCCATACATTAACTACTGTCATAGATTCTAGTCCCTGAAAAATAATGAACATCGATACTCAGTAAGCAATGTCATTGCGGGAGCGATGTATTGATCTACCACGTTCAAATTACGAACTCTCTTTGAACGTATGTTAATTTTTATTCAGGCCTAAGTTAGGGATGAGGGAAACCAGAGAACTCGGCGGTAAGTGATGAGGCTTATCGGGACGGTGTTACTGTGACCAGCTATATCCGTTGTGGGACTTGCAGAGTAAATATTAGAAATGGGGGTCGGGTGAGGCCTGAAATATAAATTTGATAAGACAGTGGAAGAGGAGTCAGCAGAAGCATATTTTCGTTTATCCATCTTGCTGTATACAACAGACAGGGTGACCCGGTTTCCACTACGAGACGGTCGACAGTGTTGTGCGCAGTCTTGGTTGCATGTGGGTTGAGATACTGTTAGGATGCTGACACCTAGACAGGAGAATGGTTAAAGATGTCAGTCAAAGTCTTTGGCTTAATAATCTGTATCACAAGGTAGCGGATGGGTGGCAGTCTGCTAAAATTAATAACCTTCCAGAAAAAGTCATCAACCTTCTTGCATCCCCCGACGCGGAGGATCAGGAGACTGTGGTTGCTCAGATCCGTACCTATTGTTCTGCATGGTATGAGCAACTTTGTCGGTGTGATCGTCATACTGTTCCGTTTAACACTCTAAGCCATCAAGATGCGCAAGCCGTCAGACCACGTCAAGGCTCAGTCTAGTCATGAATGAATCGTACGTGGGCAAATTTCCAACCAGTACCTTAAAAACGAGTGGGATGAGTAACTTTTAATTGTCTCAGAAATATTATTTGTCAGCCTAATTTTCCATGTGGTACATTTGTATCCCACTCTCAATCAGCTATCCATTACAAGCTTGGGCTAAAACAGGGTACACTGAATTATTTCCAGTGATGTATCACATCAAACGAGTGTTCATTTTTCACTTCTCTACTGTGAGCTTTTCAAGACACAGATGAACAGAATACACATGACTGAATAAAGCTGAAAGAACAAATCTACCAACATAAGAAGGTTTGTTTTTCCGGGGAAAACCTACAACGTCAGCCAATAACAACGTATTCTAATTAGAAACACAGCCACACACATTTCTGCGAAATCTTCGACACGTGCCGTCTATCATGTGCACACCAGATGCTACCCTGCTATCAGCATGTTGGGATCACTGTTATAATGTGAAAAACACAAAAACATTGCACATTTTTCAGCGAGACTGAACCCTGTAGCTCAGATGGTTGTCGCCAAAATCAGTCACCTGGTGCGATAGTGCCCACCATAGGTTCATAGTTCTATGGTTTGTTGCAAGAAGGGGACGATGTTTGATTGTGCGTTTCTGTCACTTTGTTGGTAGGAAAACTTGTCTTAGATAGTTTATAGGTGTAAAGATATAGTGAATAGAATTAACTAGAATGAAACTCCATTGAAGCTGCTGACATTCAGCCATACCAATAACAAACACCGAAATACACTATACACTCCGTCAGATACACGCTTTTAATGACCCTTAGGACTGGGCTAGAATGGTGGGTAGGAAACTAGTAGTGCACCTTATGGCCGGCGTACATGCCGCTCAGGATAGATGTTAAACTTTCACACGATTCAGCCGCAACTGCAGAGTCGGACAGCGTGTTCCAATGTGAACAGAGCCTAACTGTAAAGTGGTTCTGTTTACATGGTTACTTGCCTATTCAGTTCATCGAACAATCCCTTTCTTCTATGTTTGATGAGAGAAGACGTGTAAGTGGATGGTCTGGAGTGTGGAATATTTTGTAGGCGAGGACTAAATCTTCTCTGATGTGTCTGTAACCCACCGATAATTGACCTAATTCAGCTAGTGTCTCTGAGTGGGGAGTTTTCGTGAAAATTACACTTTTTCAAATGGCCCTTCTCTGAATGCTTTCAATGGCTGCCAAATCTACTTTAAGATAAAGACAACAGTTCTTTATATTCTTTTACAGATATGGACGGATTGTGAAGGCAAACTCTTTAGGAAACACTTCAGGGTAAAATGTTTCACAAATTCCTTCGAACCGGTTTAGTGTTATTTGAAACATTCCACCCAAGGCTGCATAGTTTGTAGACAGATTCAAAAGGTATATCACTGTGTTCGTTGTGTTTCATTCGTTTACTGATTCCACTAGGCTTACACCGTCAAGACAGTAGTCAGTACACCTTTGGTGACGAAGGCGTATGACTTTACAAATGCTGACATTGAATGGGAAGCTATTTTATATGAGCCACTGGTTTATACACTTCAGATCGTTCTTTATGACTGTCATATACTTCCGATACCCCAGAGGTCACGAGAGTTTTTGGGTCGTCGGCCTAAAGCAACATGTTTGATCTTAGAAAGCTGAATAGCTCAAGAAAGAGAAGAATGAATAAGAGAAGAGTTGAAGAACGGCAGTGTTGTCAGGGAACCACATTGATTACTGTCTAGTTACCGTGACTTTGAATGTGAGTTCCGTTAAATACTTCTCAAACAACCCGAGTAGTCATGCATTTGATCCACAAGGATATACACCACAGCTTCTTATTGAAAGGGGCTGGCTAAAATGTCCGTCTGAATGCAAAGGCTTTGATCAAATATGTGTTCTTCCACTTGAAATTAATCAAATCCCCACCTACTCATTAGTAATCCAAAAATGAGGAATTTCTCTGGACACATGGACAGACCACTTCTGTCAACAGCTTTGTAAAAATCAGTATGGGTTACCTAAATGACCACTCTCAACCCGGCAGACTTGGACCAGGTGACAGGAACAATCAACAAACTTGTGACGCACGAATATTCCTTGCGGAGGCTAGGCTGTTTCTTGATGATAAGTTTGAGATCTTCTATCTTTACTCGAAGAGACACATCTGGTAAACTCTACATTACTTCGGAGGCCACCAAAAGCATCTCTATTGGTTGATAATTTGCTGTGTTTACTTTATTCATCTTTTAGCATGGTTTTGACGGTGAACTGTTTCCAGGCTTGAGGTAGACGGTCCGTTGACAAGTAGCCACTTAAAAATGCTGCTAACTGATCTCCTAATTAAGCTGTACGGCTTGTCAGGACAACAAGGCATAGGGAGTCCGGACCGGGTGGTTAATGAGCTAGCAAGTTCTCTAGTTTGATTCTGACTTATGACATTGCAATTTAGGGTTAGTCTGTATAAGGTTCTTCTGTGTGCAGTTATGCATACTTACGTACTGCTTATCCACAATGTTGGCCTTCTGTTTATCCGTATAAATTAAATCCACCGGAGGTATGAAGTTGTGAAATTTCAACCTTACTTCCTGTGTTTACCGAGTTTTATGGTGGTAGAGTTGAGCAAGGCTGTGTTGGTAACAAAACCACTCCTCTTTGATAACAGCCGTGGTAGGATTTTGGCACATGACGCACTCAATAAATGCAAATTCAACTTGTTTTAGTTACTGTCTGTTCCAGGTTGAACGTCTCACTATAATCACACGTTTGGTTCTATCGTTTATATGCCTTAGCTTTCCACTAGACTGAAAATACTTCGGTAGAACGAGAGATTTAACTAACAGCTTGCTACCAGTTATCATCTAAATTGAGTGTGTTGATGCCATCCCATGCAACCTTCCCAAGCAGTATTCATTACTGAGAAATTTATCTTGTGATAAGCCTTTATATTGGTATTTTGGGAAATTTTTTGTTTAGTTTCGTATGAATGGTTGAGTTGACTTTTCTTATGATCACTACGACCAAGTAAAGCTGTGATATTTAGACGGTTTATGACGTCAAGATGGCGCTTAACTTAAACACAACCTCGTATGTTCCTGAACATGCTGGACTAGATCGGCTTCCATTACTGCTTAAAGAAATCTCTATTGGAGGATAAGTCGCCTTGTGGAGGTCTAGTTCTGAGTGATTGATGTCTTCTATCATTACGGTATGCGTTTAAGGTAAAGATGATATTCTTTGCAAAGCATGGCTCAGAACCGTGTTGGCATCCATGTGCACAGATGACGAGCCGTGAGTTGAGTAGCGCCAACTACTAACCGGACTTATTTAGAAACATTCAATAACAGACTGTCATGAATAATCGAGGTCTTCGGATGCGGATCCAAATAAAGTGCTACCCCACCTCTTTTATCAAATATCCTGTCACTACGAAATGCCATCATACCATGTCTCAACAGTTCATCCTCATGGTATATTCGAGGTCACCCAAAGTCTGGACCAATCACTAACTACTACTAAACTAGGACCAAACTTTACAGAAACATTTGTGTCATCATCGTAATCATAGCAGCCATGAGCCTGACCAAAACGTACTGTGGCTCGAGCCGCCGCTCACCTCAACAGTGACGTGGAATATCCTAGAAGAAAACGTTACTAAGAAGGTCGAAAATTATTGAAAGAAAACTAAGCGGAAGAACTAGAAATGGCATGGATACAGGTACGCCATTGATTGCGACACACCGCCATCTCAGATAGAGTCTCTAACCAGCGATTTGAGTGATCACGATGACCCCATCCAGGCAGACGCCATCTATCCATTTTGCTCAGTGGAGCAGTCAGGATCTTCATATTTCGTGACCACGTTGTTGCCTGACCACCATGTGGTTTCATCCAACTGTTGGTGGTCTCAGTATATAATGCTCAGTACGGTAAAATCCCAGATGACATACGGGGTACGTGATCTAACGATCACAAACTATGCACCTTGAGCAGTGGGTTTCTTGTTTTTGGTCCCCTATTTCTCTCTTAATTCATATACCTTAGCGTTGTATTCCACTTCCACCAATGTCTGAAGTGATTGTTGATATACCATTTGGAACGGTGGTTAGGCGGTTCTTATGCAAACATTAAACATTTTACCGCTCTCAAAAACATGTGGAGAAGAACACCTGTTATCAGTCAACTTTAATGACAGAATTCTTCATCAGCAGCCTCAGTCAATATGCAAACTCATTCGAAGACATTATACTAAACGCTGACTCATAACTAGACAGCACTACAACAAAAAAACTGTTTACGTATTACATACAGTTGGTGCAATCAGCACTTCATCTGTATATAAAGTGTAAGTGCACATCTGAACGAAAACAATTTTTCCCTTCACTGGTGTCATCTTCTGCAGATATTGCTTCATCCTTGATGAGCTCAACCTTACTGGTTTAGCAACAATAAAATCCAGCAAGTTTCGGAAGGCCGTTAAGGCTTGTCGTGTCCGTATATATATTGAAATATGTGTTCACGTCTTAGACGGAAGAGCTGGCATGTAGTGCCTAATTTTTCGGTTAAATGGAAACACGACACAAACCGAACGTAGTAGGCGTGTTCTCACATTCCAGCTGAACCTGACCGTGTTGTCAGAGCAAAACGGATAAAATTGGCAATGAGCAAAAGCGACGTTATAGATATAAGTGGACTTTACGCTTTCAAACAACCGAGTATTATTCATGAAACAAGTGGTAGCGTGGTAGTTTGATCGATCTTGATAAACAGGGTAGGTAGCGACAATCACAAGGCAATTACAAAACGTCTGTAGGTACACAAGAGTGAATTATTCATTCGAAGTCAATCGTCAAACTCGTAGCTAAAACGTGGCTACCTGCCTCTGACGTGATAAATCGGATGGAAAGAAATGGCTGGGTTGAATGCGAGATGAGAATGGATAAAGTGTGTCACAGTGACACTAGTAATTGTCTTGATAATATCCCTAATGGTCCAGGATGGTGCGTGGTCAAGGAACCCTTTGGGTAAGCGTTTTTACTAACGGTCAAAGTAACTATAAGAATAGATAAATGAGTGTATGGGGAAAGAAGTAGCAGAAATATGTAGATGATCCTTCAGTTATTTAAGCAATGCTCCAAGTGAGTTGGAATGAATGTATGGTCAAGCCGCGTAGGAGACTGAGTTCATGCCCTTATTATGTTCGATAACCCACTCTATGACAGAAGAAACTGGAGAGGTTGCGTCTTAATTATCGTTTGATTATAACATAGCTTTGTCTCAGTTTGTATCTATAACGTAGATGACTTTATTTGGACCCATTACTTACTCTGTTCATTCTGCCCCGGTGATAATTCTTTTTGTGATAAATGCTTGAAAACAATCGTTTTTGCTACATTGTTTTCGGTGACAGTATATTGTTTCCTTGTTTCATCGCTTATCAGGAAACCCCAGCTTCTGCTTGAAACTTCTTAAGTGATTCATCATGAAATTCTTGGTTTTGAAAATAAAACCTATCACAATTGAGACTTCGGCCGACCCCTCTTTCTCCGCTTTCTGGCATGGTCTGACTTAGCTAATGGATAGAGAAATATAATGTTTCTCTTAAAATTCTTCATAGACTGGATAGTCTTCGTCTCAGTTTGGAATTCTTAACAGTCAAATGTGATTGAGATGTGAATCGGACCAAGAGTCTAAACTTATCATAGAAAGGTATTCCCTTCGAAAGGACCTTCAGCCGGTCATTGGACTGCTTCAGCTAATAGCCACAGGGAAGAATCCCTATTCACACACAGGTTTGAGTGTCCGAACTGTCCATGATTTCGCCTTTAAGACGGAATAGGATACACTTGCGTTTTCTAACTAAAAGCTACATATGGTTAATCTGTGTCTAGCTAAACAACGCGCATGTATCAGTAGACCACAATTCCTGCAGACCTCCTCATTTCTACAAACGGTTCAGTGTTAAGCACTATAACAGTACTGTTCAGCCCTGCAGTATGACGGCTATAAACTAAAGCATTGAGCGTAGGTGAGAGACAAATCTAGTTAGGCAATCGGTAGTACATGTCATGTGACTGAACCCGACGCAACTCCCCTGTAACACGGCTTTCTAACCAAGGTGGACTGGCTTTTCTAACCCGAAGAGAGACACAAGTTGGGACTTTATCCAACACTAGCTGAAATCATTATTAACCATGACGATAAAAATAATGTGACACTCGCTGATTCTTAGTCAATTCATGAAAAATTCACCGATATGACCTCTGTAATGCCCCAACACTCTTCCATAACATGATACTCCAGAAAGAAGTAAGTCAAACAAAGTCCTTTGTTTTTCTTCCATAAACTTACCTCATCATTTCAGCATGTTTCTCGCAAGTTAATTAAAGTGGGTTTGGATGTGATTATTTAACCCAGACCTTAAAATGGTTTGTATCTTTTTCTAACATCACTGTGTACTCGTTCAATAATTAAATTATCGAAACTCTCTATCGGACTCAGATTAGAACTATAGGCCAGTTGTTCTAACAAAGTGTGCTGCGATAAAAGAATAACTGTATTTAATCTTAAGATGTACGTGGTGTAACAGCGTCTTGTTGGAACATTATGGTACTGACAATAGAGTTATCGAATCGGTTAACTTGTATGCCATTCATTACAATCGATTTACTGAAGATCGTCGTTGATCATGCTATTCAAACACTCATTGCTGGTTTTTCACCAAGGTTTTCTAGCCAAGAGATGGTTAGTAAATATTATAGTTTTCCTAACGTCCAATTTCACGTATCACAGCCACCCATAGTGACGATCATCTTGTGAAAAGAGTTCACGCAGTCTAACTCATGTTTACCGGAAGCGAGTATACGCTAACCGAAAAGGTTGTTAGTGAAAAATGACCTCTTCGTCCGCCGGTAATCGAGCAAGAGACATTTCTTCAATCAGTTGCGAGTGATCTGTGTTGAGTGGTAAAGCACAGTTGTTCACATCAACTCAGAAATTCCCAATGCTACATCATACGCTATTAATAGCGTTAGATCGTGATATCGATCAGACTTATTACAGAGAAACTAGGTTACTGGTCAGTCAATTGGCGATGACTTGATTGGTCGGTTACGTCACGCTTGCTCATTGGTTTGACCGCGCAGGTTGGCCATCGATTCGGTTGATTTGTGGCCATCGCAGGTGCAGAGCCTGAACAAACCGCTTTTGATGACATGATACCGGATCAAGCAGCTTGATTCC
>LUCH01004019.1:0-17476 GCA_013368495.1 Paragonimus heterotremus | reverse complement strand
ATCGAAAACATATGTTCGCCTATATGTCTTTATTCTCAGTACCGTAATGGGCATATTTAAACGACATACATCCACCGAAATGCTGATAATTCACCTTCGTATGGCTGGAAATCCAGGTTGCAGTCATTAAATCCTGACTTCCTTATCTCACGTGCCTTACTGCTTTTCGAACATATTAAACGGTGCATCTCAGGGGATGACGAAAATAGAGAAAACGTGCTGTTTTTCGCTGATGTGAACGTCATTCAAATGACCATGTAATATGGAATTCGTTTCACGTGGTTCACATTCGTGGGACATCGATTGATCGATAGCCATGTCACATGACTGAGTTCCGACAGTGCATTCTATGCTGGCGTCGTGAGTATGTGTTCGGAAGAGAGCTATGCACATCCGCTAGTTAGCCTCACATGGTCGTCACTGTCAGTTTTGCAACTTTTTATTAAACCATTAATCCTGAGCAGCTAACAAATAACTTCTTACTAACTAAGTGGACACATAGCTGACCACCCAGCCAGTGCATACCTCAAAATGATGTTGTGTTCTAACGGTTTAATCGTTGGCAAATAGACGTGCATATATATATATATTCCATTCCAAGGATTGTAACATGTACTTGGTTGTAATATTTGAAACGAATAAAAAGTTTGCTAGTCACCAAAGCATCATAATTTCTGAGTGGTTAGCTCTACCAGACGGTTTGATCTGAGGATCCTCGTACGAATTTAATCAGATTAATTCTATTCACAAAGCAACTAAATTATTTCCGTAGTCCTCATTCAGTTGTAGGTCAGTGACCGTTCTGTCAGTTCGTACCCTTTCAGCCGATGTTCGGTTATCCATTGCTGGATAGTTTATGACAGGAGAAGTCAAGTTCACGCCACAGATACCAACACGGATGCGGGTGATGTTTAGCTTCTATGATAAAGTCGAAGATCTGAAGACACAGTAAGGTTTAGCTGCCCTAGTTATTTGGCATATATATGACAACCTGTCCAAACAGTATCTGCCATGGCATGAAACATACAACAGGGATGTTTCATCATCTTATATACCTGACCTTGACGAGCTCTAACAAAAGTAAAACACGATTTTAACGCTTTTTTCTCTTGAGATAATAAGCTTTTATTTACATTTTAGTCAGAATGACTGTATCATTTGTATTCCTAGGATAACACACACATTTTTAACAATAAAAATTTGCCCAATGTACTTTTGCCGGTGAAACCTATCTGTTCACTTCTCTGGTGCAGTCACTGGAACGCTCAATCAACAACATCTCGCAAACTTATGTTGGTACTCACTACGGCCACTCCAGATTCATATAAACACACGCGATTAGGCTGGTAAAATTATTTGCATGAGATTCCGACATTTGAAGTATGCTGTGTGATTGAATGGGTTTCACGCTCTCTTTACAGATAATTCAAAGTCAAGTGCATAAATTCCTGTGTTCCTCGTGAGTTGAGGGTTCAACATTGACCTACCATGTCTTCAACCGATACAAACATTCTAAAAAGTTACTCAAACACTTTTGCAACCAATTGCTGTGTAATAACTTAGGGATTACATAGATAACATACTAAGTAAAGGGTAACGAATAATCGTAAGTATGAAGATAGACGAATGCTGACTTCTAACACGATCGAGCTCTAATTATGGGTATATAATTAGAGCTCATGACAAGAAGACTGTTCAGAACGGAACAAAAAATTTAAAAGCAAACGCTTTATAATCATTAAAATGTTGAGACATGTTTCAGAAGATAAGTGGCATCATTCCTAATAAAACGACGTAACCCAAAGACAATACAACAAAACATGGCTTCGCAGCTCAGCTGGTAGAGTATTTGCCGCGTTTGGGTATGTTGTTTCTGTCGCTGGTCCGAATCCAACCGAAGTCCAGGTTTTTCGCAATTGGGTCTCTTCTGATTTATCAAACCTGTCAGACCATTTATCAGTAATACAACAACAAACATACATTCCCAAAATGCATGATGATAACATAGTCGGCTAAAAAAGATATAAAACACGGAACGCGAGTCTTCTAGTTTCAATAAAATAATATTGATGTAAAGGAACCACGTCACCCTGCTACTCAACAGATTGGGAGGGCTGAGAAGATCCTTGATTTCGACATGTATTTCGGAACAACCACCACAAGGCTAATAGTGCGTTATCTTGGGAAGGAAAGTCAAAGTGTTCATACATCAGAAGTAGAAAGTGATCAAAGAAATAGCAGGTTTTCGGTCACTTGCCTTCAGAACAATAATGTAACCTTTTATATCATCTCGAGGAATGAACTAGGAACAGATATGTAGTGATGAAACGACTGAAGCGGAAGTGACATTTTTACTGCGGATATACGCACTAAATTTCTACCCCGAAAACTTTAAGGATAGACACATGCAGCGGACAGCATCGAAGTTTAAACACATATTCAAAGACATCTAAGTGTACTGCGTGGCTACTGAAGAGGCGATTAGAATTCGATCGCGCAATCCATAGTTGTGCGCTCACACAAAGTTTGTCCAGGTCCTGCGGGCACCATGACCCTCACCTTAATTGCCAACTCCAGAGGTTAATTCGGCCACCTAAATATCCTCCCATTCAGATTGGTTTGATGTAAATATGTGCACGTTGCTTCTGATTTTGCTGACTTGACACACGTGACATTCAAACTGTTACGTAATTGGTCCGACGATGAGCGATCGAAAACAGACTTCGTCAAACCAAATTTAACATTTTAGCTTATTGATCTATAACACGCGTTGTCCATTCCAACTGGCCATTTAGGTAATGTTATGTTGCAGAATGGAATACGAGAATATCTCCGATTGAAATTACTCACCTAGTTCAACATAAAATAGGTTGTGGAAACGATAAACAAAATGAGGAAAGAATTGCACCTTACCGGATGTGACAGGTAGAAAAGACGATTGACCGATCGACCTTGCACATCTTTAGAAAAATATAACTCCACAATGTTGTGAGATAACAGAATGCCATATTTCTTCAGAGAAGAAAATACCTCCACGCTAATGAAGTTGAACACACTGTTGTGGTTAAGAGAATAGAAACTTGTTTCCTTGCATTTGTTATAAAACAAAGAAGAATTGAATATGGCTGATAGACGAACGATCCAATAATGCACCGAGGTTTACAGTAAACAAACTAAGATGCATTAGTGCCGCTATCCTGGAGCGGTGGGTGATTACGCGAACTGCTCTCAGAAGCGACCACTGATGTTCCCACATACACTTTCGCTCGAGGTACGAAACTCGGGGATGTTATAACTCTTCTTGACGCAAAACATCACACCGACATTCCGCAACCGGTTTCCTCCTTGGCTGAATTAATCAGTTGGAGATAAGAGGAAAAGAGGATCGAACTGTTAAACCCGAATGCTACAAGCCACACCTCTCGTCCATTCAGACGTCGAAGAAACGGTAATAGGCGCCGATCTGCTACATCGATTGACGGCAGACGCAGACCTGGAGAAGTACTATCTACGTGGTGATGGTGATTTCGTGAAATTCTATTGCGAGGAGACGGGAGAGCAGTGCCAAGTGGGCAGGGTCACTAAAAAATGTCTACCAGAATGCCCTTTTCCAGCCAGCAAACAGTGAGTTCGCTCATCACTCCTAATGCGGATGACCAGTACGAATTCTATACACGGATGGAACGCTCAACAGATCTGCAGCCAAGGGCGGAATGCATCCCAGTACACCGGGGATACCATTCGTGTTGAGTCCAGAAGAAGAGAGGCAACCAAAGTAGATAATATTGAAAAGAACAATCCAACGAACAAACGGCCCATTTCAACGCCGGTCCTGTTGATTAGGAAATCGGAAGGAACTTACCGATTTTATATTGACTTCAAAGTGCTGAACGGATTGGCGATTAGAGGCGCGTTCTCGGTGCCCCAAATGGAAGATATTTTTGCGCAACTACACGAAGTCAAACTAATGTCCCTCATGTACGTACGTCCCGGCCACTGACAACTACCAATGACACAAAATATTGGAACGAAAACCGCATTTTGTGTGGACCGACAGCAATATGAATTCCTCAATCTGCCCTTCGGCCTATGGAAAGCCCTAGTTACTTTCAGACGTTTCTTGCCTCACGTAGATGTTGCATGTTCAACCTAGGAAACCAAGTGGGAGTAAGAAACTGTAGTCGTCCAGAGACATACAACCCTGGTGCTGGTAAATTGGAAAGACGACAGAACGAACCACTCATTATCAAGAATCGCAGGAATACAAGCTTGCAGTCCAACCGAAGTCCTCGTAAGCGATGGATAAGTGGTTTACACATGTTACCCTGGCAGAGTCGTGATAAGTGCTTAAAGAATAGTGTGGTAGGTGACCAAGTCGGTGACGCGATTATTCCAACACTCAGAAGAATATCTCACCGCAATCGTAAGGTCTATCCACAAGTTGATATCAAATGGATTGCGGATAAGATGGGTGACGGGTGACGATCAGCGTAATCGAGCCATCGGACGAGGAATGGAAAGGAAAAACTCGAAGATAGGAAGCGTTAGGCACACATAAACCAGGCAGAAATGCACACAATACGTGACTGGAAACCGCCACTGCGTTGTGAACTGGAATCCCAGTTCACAAACGTTGGTTCGTGTGGTATGAGAACGTGCGAGTTGGACAATAAATACCCTGCTTCACTGAACGAGATTTTGCTACACACTAATGCTTCTAGTGATAGAACGCCTTATGGTGATATCCGTTAGGTGGGTGGACTATTTGAGGTGTCCTTTAACAAGCGTCGCACCACTTGGTTACCTTGCTCTATGTACTCAAGATTCCGGTGCTGATTTTGCTGTTATTTCGAGTACAGGGAATTTATCATTTACGATCAGACATTTATAACAACTGTCAAAGTACGGGTCCGTTTCTTGAGGTTTCTCATTTTCAATCTAAAGCTCATCCCAAGCATCCAAATACGAGACTGTGTTTTTTCATCTACTGCATTCATTTTTGAAGCTAAAGTAAATCGTGTATTTTCAAACTGCTCTTTGGGTTCAGACAGTCGTTTGGGTAGCAGAGAATACATTGTTCATAGACATAAAATTTAACTCCCGCACTTAATTTCAATAAAATATTTTTTCGGTCTCTAGATGGGATCAGTTACAACCTGTAACAAAAGTACTTGAAAATATTCCCGTTATAGCTTACGCTTGTTTGTGATGTGAGGTAGAAGATAAAAGCAGAGAAATGTGAACCAGCTAGTTATTCACAAAACTTCGGTGTTACATTTATTGCATTGTAATCTAAAATAGACATGTACTTAGCATTACTCCATTCCGATTGGTTATTTAGGAAAATCGACTGAACGGCTTTTGAAATTTTCATCAATGTTGCACTTTCTTGAATGCTTTTGGGTAGGATAACTGGTTTATATGCCTAGTAGAAAGTTAATTTCATTTTTCTGTCGTTATTTACCATGGTTTGCGCATAATAAAGTTAGGTAGCCTACAGGTATTGACATGGTTCATCGAATTGTATCAATTACTAGTCGAGAGTTAAAGTACCGTAAGACAATTTTAAATAAAGCTAACCACTCCGTTGAGGACACAGCAAACAACTCATATGGTAGGTTGTAGTATATTAAAGAAACAGGTTTTCATTAAAAATCATTCAAAACTTTGGTTTGTAATGTCATATGCAAGTGAGACATTTGTAGTTGTAGGAATCCAAAACACACAAACCTAACATTGAGTGGATAAAGTAAATTTTAATGAATAAGATTATAAACTAGCGCCCCCATACCCGAATTGTGTGGGTCGGATTAATTTGTATTAAGTAGGGAATTAAAATCAAGAAATAAAATTCCAACAAACGAAACATTTCGGTAAAGTCTCTCAGACCGGTTCCATTAGATAAAATTATGTTACGATAAAAAATTAACTGTGCGAAGATTAACAATCGGGTTAAGTAGCTGGATAGATAACAAGCACGACTTCTTTATGACTATATTCAGCGACAAGTTAGATTTTAAATAATATGACGACTGGACTGGATATGTTGAAAGAGATAAAATTATCATGTTGGTTTGGTTTAGAGGCTTGAATGCGGTGATTCTGCGCAGCCATATGATCCAACTGTGTCCATGGTTGGGAAGCACACGGTGGTCTCCAAGTAACACAGTGCTTTTTTCTGTGTTGGAATGCGGTGCTCGAAATATACAGACCGTGGGATGCGCACAGCTGCAGCAATCTTTCGCCATTGTCGGTGCGTTGTGCCCGGACACCAAACATACTTCCTAGCCGCTTCTCGTCCGGAGAAAGATGACCAAGCTGAGCATTAAAATCGCCCGTTAGTATGATCATGTCTGAGTGTTTAGTTTGCCTCAGAAGGTCAACGGTGGCTTCGTGGTACACATCTTTAGTAGGATCTGGACAGCTGTCCATTGGAGCGTACGCCGATAAAACGAATACACAACGTCTTTCTGATTTGCGTCGACAGACTTTAACCGATGTATTGAGTCTGACGATGCCTACATGACTGCTCACTGGGACCCAGTCGAGCAAGTATTGTTCTGCTCTGGAACTCAGTGCGATCCTCACTCCCGCTTGTTGACGAGATTCAGATTCGGCGTCACCGGAGACCTTGAGAGAGAAGCGCTTGGATCGACAGTTATCTATAGGTGAGCTCAAATGGATAACTGTGCTAGAATCGTAGACTCGCGTCTCCCACACGCAGCACACATCAAGCACCAGGCTTGAGAGAGTACTAGCCAAAGCAGCTTGTTGACCGACTTATCGAAGAGTGCGGACATTAAGAGGGCCAATGTTTACCAGTTGTCTTGGCCTCAGAAAACAATAATCGCCCGAAGGCATATGGAAGGCAGAAGAAATAGAGGGTAAGACAGCAGGAGTAAGTCCAGATTGGTTAGTAATATCACTGTCACTGTCGAGAGAACGATAACTTCTGATACTTCCCGGTCGTTTATGCAGTGGAAGGGGGTTGACTTGAGGGACCCCAGCCCGAGCCTCTGATCCAAAGTCTGACCTACGAGACAACAGGATATGGGGTTTTCTTGGGGGACCCCACCCGGAGCCAGTCACTCAATAGTCTGACTCACTTGGCAGTGAGGGGCTTGCCTATCCCGAGGACGCAGTGAATAAGACAACGATGTCTCATTCTGAGCACTGTTGCGCGCAGTGGATGTACTCGAATCTACATCAGGCTTTTGGGAGAAAATAGATGTTTTTTGACCGTACTGGATGATACGCAGGCGGTCACGGTCAACCGTTGGGCGATCGGAGTGCTCTTTGTTTGAGGGTACCTTTCCTAACCCCCTTCTTCCTGATACGGAAGACAGCAGTGTCTCAACCATAAAAAATAGTTCTGCTGTATGCTGATAGGATCTTGTCTCACTACCTAAGCACACCAATGCGATCAGTAGTGTGACACACAATCCTATGAGTGTAACTGCTTTTCGTCTGACTGCACCTCCTTTGGCCTGTCTGACAAGGTTGTACCTGGAAGGACTTGAGTCCCCCCAGTCAGCATGACCCTCCGGATCAAAACAGTACACAAGCCCGACCACGTCGTCAAGGTAGCAGTATAGGTCGGATGCTTCAAGGGTGTTGCTTCAAGACTGGGGCATTTCCACTCCTACTTTGTTTATTGCAGGTAATTCGCTTGAGACTGTGAACAGTTTCAAATACTTGGGTAGCACTATCTCGTCAGCCTGTAATATTGCTGATGATATATCAGCGAGGATAGCAAAGGCACGAATTGCTTTTGCCAAATTGCGTCATCTCTTGCTTCGGAAAACGTTAGGTTGCCGTTGGAAGGAAGGGTATATAATGCCTGTGTGCGCTCCATTTTGCTTTATGGTTCGGAAAGGTGGCCTGTTCACAAAGAAGATATCAACAGACTCGCTGTGTTTGACCATCGTTGTCTCCGTCAATTGGCCCATATTAAATGAACTGATTGCGTGAGCAATGTGGAAGTTCACCGGCGCGTATTCCGGAACACTCGGGATGCGCGATATATTGGTCAACTAATCACGGTACACAGCTTGCGTTGGCTGGGTCACGTACCCCGTATGTCATCTGATCGTTTACCGTACCGAGCATTATATACTGAGAACACCAGCAGTTGGGTAAACCCGCATGGTGGTCAAGCAACAACGTGGTCACAAAATATGAAGACTCTGACTGCTCCATTGAGCAAATTGGGTAGGTGTCGCCTGCCTGGATGGGGTCCTCGTGATCACCCAAACCGCTGGTTAGAGACGTTATCCGAGATGGCGATGTGTCGCAGTCAATGGCGTACCTGCATCTATACCATTTCTAGTTCTTCCGCTAAGTCTTCTTTTTAGTAACGTTTTCTTCTAGAATATTCCACGTCACTGTTGAGGTGAGCGGCGGCCCGAGCCACAGTATCTTTTGGTCAGGCTCATGGCTGTTATGATATGATATGATATTCTGCGCTGCAAACGAATTAGTATTGAACCCGGAAGTATAAGTGGCGTTATCTGATGGGGCTCGCCTCGGCCGTAGCTAGGCTGAGCTGCTCGATCTTTTGTGAACCGGCATATGTTACGCAGGTGGAGATGTGGAATGTCCTTTCCGAGTCTTTTGTTGGTCGCAGTCAGCCCGGTGGATAAATATGGGCGACCTATAGTTCTCTTATACTTGCGGGTATTCACGCTGCGTTTATTGATGATTTCGGAACTGCATACTAGACTCCAATTTTCACTTTGGAGAACTATTTTTAATGCCGGTACTAAAAAGCTGTATGGAAACCAACAGAGCGGAAACTCGGAATTGTATGACTAATCGCAAAATGTCAACTGAAGACCTGGTCCATGTGCAGTTCGTGACAAGACATTTTATGATAACAATGCACAGAATAAAAATAGTACTCAAGTAAATTTCAGCGGGCGGAAGAAAACTAACAGCAGCGCATAAGACCATACGGAAAAACATTTTCAACGAAGGGTTTTGGTGATATATCTAGGTTTCAGAAAAAGCCGGTTCATTTTAACATGAAATTACGTATTGTTTTTTGATGAATAATTTTCTTTTCAGTGAAGTGACTAACGCTGGGTTGTAGACAGTCACAACTTTACCTGAGAATCTTTAGGGCTAAGTAGCGATACATTTCGCTTTCTGACAAAGAAATATATGAAGTGTTCACGATGTGTTCGTAAAGGCGCCCTAGAATAATGATTTTGGGAATGTTTAACGGTAAAAATATGCATTTTCATTCTCATTTTGACTTGACGACAACAACAGTGTGCTGACCAGCAAGCTTTGAAAAATTCTGCACCACACATCATCTGAGGCATATAAGAATATGTATGTTAGGTAAACGCATCCATTCACAAGCGGGCTCTTAAAAAAAGCGACGTTGATTGGAAATCTGCCAAAAATGTGATCGAACATTTTGCTGCTTTAAACAAAAAAATATATTGAACTGAAAGCTTATTTCAAGGAAATAAATCACGGAAAAACAAACAGCCGTGATGGAATTGGAAAGGGACAATTTTTAATTTCAATGCGCGACATTGATTTATTAATGAACCTGCAAAACAACCGATGGAACTTGATAAATTGTTACTAGAAAGAATCGGTTAAGTAATCTAACCAAATTGTGGGTTATGATGTGACAGGTCGTGATCAGTTGTAGGAAAATGAGGGACGTATGAATCGAATTCTTCTGCACTGATCGCAAAATTAATAAGTCATTTCAACCCTCTATTATTACACAACATACACTGTCAGAGAAAACTGAGAACATCCTGTGTTCAGTCGATAAGAGCTCCCGCGTAGATAATATAATAATAATAATATGAAACATATAAATGCAGTAATGTGACGTCTACACTTTACTTGATTAACACAACGAGTTCAGTGTTACTTCTTCCTCACTTCTAGCAGTTGAATATTGCATGAGTTATCGGAGGTAACTAAGAAGTCGTGAGAATCACATGAATTCTGCAGAAGTGGATAAAATCATCTAAATATTTTTAATTAGGCCTCATTCAATATTTGAAGGTGCTACTTAGAAAAAGCCAGCAGTAAAAGTCCTCACTGCGGTCGCCAGTTGGAATCCGTTCTTCTTATTCATGAGTCAACCAAGCTGAACAATGTACCATTGACCTCACAATAAGCGTGAACACCCAACAACATTCTAAGCTGTAGTTTTACTTCCGATTTTGACACGAATATGCATCGATGGTAGGCTCTAACAAGTAGGAAACTTTGATCTTTTACTTTTTTCTTAAAAAGAATAACTGAAATGTTTGTGCCACTGAGGAACCTTCGAAAAATTGCTTGTAGCATTCAGTTAGTTTTAACAAATATCTCTGAGAATGTCTATGGGAATGTGACATCTGGATCAATTGTAAGTGACGTGTAATCTATAGTAAAACTAGAATCCTATACTACTTATCACTTTCTATTTATCGTTTAAGAATATCTATTATCAGACGACTGTCTTACACCAAGTGATGTGTGAAACTCGAAAGTGTGGGAGAAACAATAAATCCTCAAAGATGTGAATGATAGATTCCAACACAGATAAAATGTGTTTTATGAATATGCGAAATGTTTTTTGACATTTTTCTTCACAATACTGCAAATAGTCACTTTAGAAGAGCACCGTAAGTTGGGGGAATATAGGTGTGTTTAATGCAGGAATAACCAAGTTATAAAACAGATATAAGACGCGAGTCTCTGTGTGAAGCTTGTGTGAGACAGCTCACAATATATTGGAAGTTAATCAAAAATCACACTCAGACGAAGCTCGGTGTTACAGTGCCACCAACTTTATCTGTTTGCGTGTGAGCAGTGTTCACCCCCCACGCATAACACTAAATACAAGAGATCACCAAACTTCTCGAGGTTTCGTTTCTGAACATGCGGCTACTAACTGGTCATGACAGATACAGAGTTCTCTCTGCAAGTTTGCAATGGCGACAGCTTCGTTTATTCAATGTCCGGTAATCGGTGTCTTCATCTGATTGTTATAAGGCCGCCTGTGGGGTTTTTGTTATTCTATCTCAATTTTTATAACACTTCTTCGGGTCGTCTATGCATATTTCGAAAATCTGAACATATTCAAATCGTATATCCCTTTTTAATGATCTAGACACCGTTTTAGCACTCAGCACTGTGAATGAAGATACTGCATTACGAAAGTTATGTTCATTGTACAAAAAAAAACACGGACGCTTTGAAGGCTATTCATCGCCTAAATCTGACTGTGTCGCTAAAAAGAACACTGACATTCTTAAAACAGTTCGTTCCCTTCAGAAGTTTGAACGCAACCAATAGAACACGAAAATTGGTGTATGAAAAACATTTCATACTCATTCTTCAGTACCAAGTTTGTAATAACATGAAAAATCTAAGTTTCGGGTGGATTCGAATCAACGACAGAAATACTGTACCCAAACGCTCAGCTAGTAGAGCGCTTGTCGAGTTTGGGCATGGGGTTTCTGTCGCTGGTTCGAATTCAACCGAAGTCCAGATTCTCCGCAAATGGATCTCTTCTAAATTATCAAATCGGCCAAACTACTCAACAATAACAAGAAAATGTTTTTATATCGAACAACTAGGGGTCGGCGGTTTGGACAGTCCCATGACGAGTTAGGAAAGGTCAATAAGTCCAGGGAAGGGTCAAGTTCACGAACAATTGCTTCTGAACACACAGGGCTAGCTTCAGACGACTGATTGCGACAGCCTTAGCAAACAGCAAGAAACTTGGATTGAAATGATGTAATAGAAATTTGAATGGACAAGCCGGGTCGACGATGTGACCAGTGGCTAGGGTGTCTTGCGACTGCAGACACTGGTAGTTTGAGTGTTTCAAAGATATGGTCGTTCTTCCATAATGGACAGATCTACACTCATTTAGGCAAGTGATCCTTCACTTTGGAGACCAAGCACTTTTCAGTTCTGCCCATGTAACTTTCCTCGCAGTTACACACAAATTGGTAGATATAATTTAAGTTGGCACAGACAGGCTGATCTCCTTTGATTGGACGGACAGACAGTTTTTGGATCCGAACTAATACACAAAGTTCTGCAGCGTTAACTGTTTGTCTAGTTGAATTCATCAGTCTTTGCGTTGTTTGATGCATACTGTAATCGCCTTTAAAAGGTAATTCTGTATGAACCTTCTTCTTCCTCACGGTGACCATCTGTTCGGATGGCGGTTTCAGTCTACTATAGCTTTCTGTGAAACTGTTTGTTTGCAACTGAGGTGACAGTATAAATGAGGTAACGATTGTGTAAGCTGATACCTCCGAGGACAAATGGAAAAGAATTTCCCACCAAGAGGTAACGTGTTTCAACTTCGTGTAAAGTGAACAACGCTCACAAATGATGGCAACTGTTGCGTTCCCATAGATATTTCTTACATCTTGTCTAGAAGAGGCTCCAGACTTGCGTTTCATTGCTGCTAAAACCCGTAGCCGAGATTCAGACCTTGATCGCAATTTTATGAGACAACCACGCACTCCACTCATTCGTGTGACATGTAGAAAAATATACAAAACCCTCGACTGAAATGGTTGAAAATATAGGTCGATCAGGATAGTGAATAATAATTAAAACTAAACCCACGACGGTTATCGAATTCGCTGTAAACACATGTCAACGGTTCTTAAAGCTATCTCCAGCCGGCACTTTTGAGTCGGTTGGAAGACCAACTTGTGTTCACAGTCTTTGACGGGCATTCGGAATCGTCGATACAATCCGTAACGTTCAATGTGGTAATGAAGATATGTCTTGTAACTAAGTAGCTTCCCTGTTTACGAGTGAACCAATGATTGAATTGGTAGATAGTTTATACAGTTTTTCAGTCGTTCAGCAAACCCTCTATACAAAGGTGATATTTATATGAATACCCATAATTTATGGTTTCATTTTGATGGTGACACCTATAGACAAACTGATGGAACTGTGTTGAGGACCCCATGGGACTATAACTGCATAATATTTCCAAATGCAGGTTGTAATATACGATGGTCAGCAATATCACACGTTAAATGCTTTTCCACCAATGTAATGTTGATGATATATTATCGTCATATCTTCAGGTGTGGAAATTGTTGATATTTTAAATTAGTTCAACTGGGCGCAACCACTTTTGAATTTCAACTGGGAAAAGAAGTCTGACAATATTTTCCGTTTCCTGGATGTCATTATGATTGAAAGAAACGTAAGAATTTTGAAGTCGTCCATTTGTCGCAAGAATACTCGGCTAGGCCAAAGCAGCAACTTTTACAGTTTTTCTTTTGTGAAATATAGACGAAATATTGACAAATCACTGATATGCAGAACCAGGAAAATGTGATTAGCACACGCAATGGATTGCGAGTTATTTTCACCTCGCTTACATTGCATGAGAATTATTATCCGGCTAGCTTTCTGAGTAAACATGGTAAAACGATACAGTTACTAGAAAAGCTTCTAGGGCTTGATAGAAGTATTATTTCAGGCGTATGTCACCTCCACGTAATATATTAGTTGAAACCCCTAATTGTCACCTGACTAGTTCACTGGGGTTAGTCCGACCACATAATTCACTGGTCCTCCATTGATTGCTCTAACCCTGGTGAATAAATACTAATCCATAACTTATTTATGACCGTTCACTAATCCATTTGCAATCGATCAGTTAACTATGTGGGTCATACGAAGTGGCCTTTGTCAAGATAACATCATCCAGTATGGATCAGGACAAGTGCAATTTTGGATCATTCGGCTGATTGCAGCCTTCAAGTTAAAATTAAGCGATCCCGTAAATTTCTGAAAATTTCTCCGGCAGCTGCCGCTGAGGTTATAATTATTGTTTTGTTTGACAAAAACCTCTACTCGAGGAAATGAGCTCAGGAGAAGTGAAAAGTTTGAACAACTGTTTTTCATCGGTCTCATCAGGTTTTTGCAGTTGCATAAAATATGTACGCGTTGTATGAAAAATCAGAACAAGTCAACTGGGGATTAAGTAATCATAACCATGAGGCAGATCGCAGTCTACTGGAGGAAGGAGGGAATGGTATCATTTGTGAGTGACTTACGTACGTCGGTGTCAAATGGTTCATGGTCGTTATGTTTTCAAGTGGTGAGAAGGTGAAGGGTGTGAACAACTTGATTTTGTGAACCCAGACGTGGGTTGTAGAGACTGACACCACTGAAGTTTATCTTTGATAACGGTCACACTCTGTAATCAGATGCATGCGGATGCTTCGGAAAGTATATCCTATTTTAATTGTTAGCCAGTGTCATCTATTCCTCCAACCGTTGTTAATCCATTCCAGAGGGTAACAACCTTCTCAACAAGTCGATTTACAAACTTGAAGTTCTCCATTTAATTACTCAGATTTTAATCCTAGTTCGGACCCCACTTCGAATAGTTTTCGTATGTATACTGGTTCAAGTGAAGGCTGCTAGGAACATCCTGAGTGAAGACGCACGCCTAGCAGGGTTGAGAATTCATTTTGCACAATTACACAAGTTTTGCTAATGGACAACTTCATCGCCACTTTATTCTACTGTGTCCAACCGAACTGAGTATGCCGATTCGTCCACGGAGAAGGGGGCGATGGCACTGTCTGTATGCACTAGCAGCTGGCAACTCATGACGGTTACCAGCTGAACATGGGGGCGACTACAACGGTCCGGTGTGAAAAGAATTTTCGGAGTCAGTGTGATGCTGACTGATGCACTCTATGTGGAAAACACAGCATTATTTTCGATCAAATTTCCAGTATTCTTTCAATGTAGCACTTTGGGAAAACATCGTAAATCACCTTTGAACGTTGAGACACGTTAATTTATGAACGCGGCATGCATATTTTGGTGGTCCGAAGATAAGTCACACTAAGTGTTCTACTGTTTCCATGATGGGGACGTCACAGTCCTAATTGAAATCATACAATTGATTAACTTTCTTAAGAAGTCTATTAAACACGAGTATAATTCCGGGTACTTAGTCAGTGCAAACTGAAGATCATTCAAGTCTAATTACACCCCCGTTTTCAGATAGATTATACGGATTAATCAATTTGAAAGTGCTGGAGTTAGAAATTCGTTTAGGATTTTGCCACGCACTGCTGTCGAGTACATATATTAAGTACTTCTTTTGAAATAGGGCCGACTGTACGCTATATCTGAACAGGGAGGGTGCGAAAAAATGTGAATGAAGTTCAGTTTATGTCACTTGAATTTTCAACTACCCGGTTTTCATAATATATTGACTAGGTCGTTTTACTGGTCAGGGTACTCCGTTTTCAGGTTGGTTGCTTGTAATTCCGCAACGTACATTAACAGTGTGTAAACAGTCTCCCCTCTGGTTATGCCCAAAGAACGTTTAGGTCGATGGTCTATCACTGTTTAAAGCACGCCGGACTTGGCTGACGGACAAATACTGGCGACAAAACTTGGGATTTGGAATTAGGTAAATATTTTGGGCATTCCTTTTAGACCTCATGCAACTCCACCTTACTTTAAAGGTGTGGCCAGGATTCATTTTAAGGTAGGAGACTACTGTGTATTCTGTCTGTCGTGCAGGGTAGTTGGAATTCAGATGATCAAACAGTTGAATGAGATCGGCTTCTTTCCTAACGATTGACACTTGCCGTGAGAGCAACTTATTTGTGACATGAAAAATACTGTAAAGCTAACAAGTCCGTTATCAATGATTCATCATCAGGCTAAACACATTAAATTTATATGCCAAAATTGATTAATAAGTGGGTCGAACCACGTATACTATAACTACCAAGGTAGCCAGTCTAGGAATGTTCTTCTAAAACAAACATTAGAATGAGGTAGAAGCGACTATGTTTCGTTAGAACTAAGGAAATTGAACTCCCCGAATAGCTGTTTCTATACGAAATGATATTTTAGTGCTGAGGCAAGCATATTATTAGTAAGACTACTAACAATGATATTGCTTTTCTCAACGGTAGTGATCACAATTTATCTAAAGAAGTTTAGAGATTTCTGAGATTACTACCTGAGCAGGTGTACGAATCAGTGTGCCGTTCATTAGGGTTTGCAGGTCCGCCAATGTGTCATCTGGAGACAATCGACCTATCTAAGCAATATTCGTGGGCAAATGTGGCTGTGCGTTCGCATATGAGAATCCGGTTTTAATTAACGCAAAATCAGCGACTTAGTGGCCAATATAATTAAACCACAACAATGTGACCGGAAATTACTACCGATCGCCAACTTCTTGCTATGTCCATGATAGACATTACTGAGGAAACATAATAGAAGCGAAACTGGAATTAGTTATTTTTTGAAGGGGACTGGCTGAAAATTCCGCAGAATCACGGAAACTGCTATTCATTGTATGTGGTATCCGAGTTACTTCGATGAAATCCTCTATGGTCTATTATCATCCTTGGAGGTTTATACAGCACGAACACGTACTGTGCGTTCGAAGAGTTTGGTGGATTCATGTGCGTGAGCAATAAGAAAATTGGTTTGAAGTAAGAATTCAAGGCGGATTTGGAATCCTTGTATAAACGATTAAGTCAACATGCATATATATTTGTACATATATGGTTGGCGGCATCCATTTCGGAAAAAAATATTACATCGACCGAAGCCAAAGGAGGCCTGCGTTTGCTCATCAATACGAGTGACTTGTGCCGCATCACCTGTGGTTTCACTGACGCTACGTATCCATTGTAAACCCGAAGGAATAAACCAGGAATTAAGTGAGTGAGGTTTTTGTGTGCAGCCGGTCGATGCTTTTATCTGCGTTTTGTTTGGCTGCTCCCCTCTGGCCAGTCTGACATGGTTGGACTCGTAAGGATGGAGAACCTAAGCAACGTAGCTCATCGGATCGAAACGGCATAGAAGTCTGATCACCAGGCGAAGGTGGCAGAAAATTTCAAGACATACATATACCTGGTTGGCGGCATCCGAGACGGATTAGCCTGTCACAATGACCGAAGCCAAAGGACGCCTGCGCTTCAAACCATCACCTCGAGTGGCTTTCGCTGCACCACTTGCGGTTCCATTCACACACCACGTATCCGGTGTAAACCCGAAGGAATAAGACCAGTAGGTGTGTGAGTGAGGCCTTTGTGTCCAGCTGGCCAATGCTGGTTAGCCAACTGAATGGCTAGCTCGGAAAGGAAATCCTTATATCTCGGAAAATAAACCGTGAGAGAGACTGCAATGGCAAGATCTGTAGCAGGGAGAAAGATGTGTGAAGTGTAATACAAGGAGCCTTCAGTAAACGAGTGTATGCCAGTGCATTCCAGAGAGAATGCAGTTGAAAAACAAAACTCGAAGTTGAATCATGAAAAGGTCAAGCGAACGATTCATCATTCAATACACCAACAAAGCCCAAGAAAAGAATAGGTAAAAGATCACAGACACCCAAGTTTCTGAAAAGAGGAGCAGATTAGTTGTCAAACGACCATCGTCTTAATCGGTGAAATCGTTGACAAAAACAGAACGGATATGC
>LUCH01004018.1:17035-57459 GCA_013368495.1 Paragonimus heterotremus | reverse complement strand
GGTATCGTCGTGAGTCGTTTCCGCGATTGACACAGAGGTTATGTCCAAGGTAAGGTTTTGCTGACTATCCTTTCGGTGGACACTTGCGAAGTGCATCGCCAGATGTCCCGTCTTCTCGTGAGCACCTGTAAGTAGGTTGCCATCACAGAGCTTGAGGCCACCTGTTTCCCTGCATATCCCCGGCATACGTTGGACATATTCATAGTACCGCTTTGGATTGACTTTGGCACCTCGAGCAAGTGCCAATCCGTGGGCGGCTCGGGCAGTATTCTGGTGGTCGCCAAGACTCAGGAACCTAAGATTGGAGCCCAAAAATAATCTCGCCTTCTGGGAGGGCGTCAAGACTTCCTGGAATGTGACCATGCAATGCTCACGGCTGGCCTGGTGCAGACGGACTGTCTTCCGGAATTTTAAAGAAACATGGTTCAGTGGGACAAATCCAAAGCGCGAGCGGCGAACGGCCGGGAACATGCCAACGACTAGGAGCAAGTTATGTCGGGAAGAGGCGAAGAAAATAGTCAACGATGTGCGGCGAGAAGACAGCGATCTTTCTGCGTTTATTGAAAGGTTACACAACTGGGATAGTGGCAGGCCACTTACAGTCAAATTGAAAACCGGCCTTTCGACATTACTGGAAATATCCACCTGGGACTGCAAAATTAGTAAGTAGTTGCTAAATGTGGACAAAAAGATGGCAGCTGGCTCAGATGACATCAATTCTACCATCTTACAGCCATTGGAAAAAGTCATGGTATACCCGCCCACCAAGGTGTTTACTTCGTCAATGAACCAGGCAAAACTGTGGATGGACTGGAAGTTGACTGCAACCACTTCAATCCACAAAGAGGACAGGAGGAGGGAGATTTCAAACCACCGGTCCGTAAGTCCCGTATCGGCTGTATCAAAGTTCACAGAAAAGACTATTACACGCAAGGTGGCCCATGATGCTACCAAGCACAAGTATCCTACTTTATAGCAGTGCGACGTTGTTGAGAGAAATTCATGCCCGACAAATCTGTTGTTCCCCTAGATAAGTTTTGATGACGGCTGGACCGAAGCGCACGAGTTGGAGTATGTAGGAATGTAGCTGGCTTTGTCAATCACCACTTGTTACCGCTACAACTAGAAGCTCCTAGCGTGGCTGCAGAAGTAACTGGGAGAAATGAGACCTGAATAGTTACAAATGCCTTCATATAAAAGTAAGGAGATTAGTCGTATATGGTGTTCGATCGAAAAGCGGGTTCCCGTGGTCTGCTCCGGACCCGCTATTTTTCCAATGTACATAAATGAATTAGCTTGCAGGTTTAAATTCGCGCGTTATTTGTTTGCGGAAGACGTGAAATTAGTTGTTTACCCTACTGAAAAGAATGGGGGATCGGAGGAACTGTATAAACGGACCGTTGAGTGATAACTGCCGCTAAGTGCTAATAAATCTTGACTGCTGTTATACACTGGCATTCAAGAGATACCTAAGAGCCCTCTAGTAGTTGGAAATCATGGTGACTTGTAAAATGGTTAAAATCAACGATTTGTAAACTAGGTGAGTTCAACGTCGCATTCGCTCGGAAAACAACTGGAAGTTGTGCCAGCCCAGGAGAATACTTGTAGGTTGAGTACCAGAAGTTCTAATCTTTCCGAATAAAGCGTACGTTCAGTGATACCGAAGCACTGTCTGGGGCGTGGAGTACGTATGCTGCAAGGAACTAGCGAGCACCATGGACAGTACAACGTGAAGTTAGAAAAGTTTGACGTTCAAACGAATGGATCGTTCTGGTTTGTTAAAGAGCAATCTATTTGCACTCGATTCCGTTGATTGTCATACGTAATGAGACATTTTCTGCACCGCTATAGATACTTGGCATATATTCACGCTTGTAATTGCTCCGTCGAGTTGACTTAAGCTATGATCAACGCCTAGGTATACCGCATATGTTCACGCTTGTGGTTGCTCCTTTCAGTTGACTTAAGCTATGATCAACGCTTAGGTATGCCGCATATGTTAACTCTTGTAGTTGCTCCGTCCAGTTGAATTAGGCTATCAACAACGTTGTAAAAATGAACATTAGAGAAGTCAAAGTGAACTTGTATTGGGACCGTTCATGATGAGTTATAAAGATATCCATCACTTCCGGCAAAACTGAGATAACATACTGGCAGCCGTCAGTGAAGTCTGCAGCCGGCGGAAACATACATCAACAGTCATTGGGATCATAAGAATCCGTGTTCCGAATATAGAAGGGTTGTGGCTGAAACGGCAGAAGTAGGAATCAATGTTTTCGTCGGATTAATAACGAGCATTTAAATTGGTCATTATCCGTCGGATGAGTGAGCATTGACTTATGTACACATGACCAGCTACATTAAGGCATGATCAATAAGCAACAAACGGAACAATGCGCACGGTATTAATGATAGAGCGGGAAGTGTTACGCATGTTTACACCACGCTGTAGGTAGAAACAACCAGGTGATAATGTAGACCGTTTTACACCAAAAATACTATCAGGGGAACAGGTTGAATGTATCATTCTGATGTGCAACCAAGCAACAATCGTGGCGACATCGTTTTCATTAGGAATTACTGTGATATTTCGTGTACAATGCCGTGTGAACACAGCGTGGTCGGAAATTACGAAATCCATTATATTTCCAAAACCGCGCGAAATCGAGCGTTTACGCGAATTGGAAAGATGTATTCCACCACGAAAATTCCGATGGAAGTATTTTCAGAACGTGGAGTCGATTAGGGAGACCAACATAATGCTTTTATCGAAAAAAATGGTGACAAGTTTTGTCCAACAAAAGTGCGGATATAGGCAATTTTTAGGCACAGCTGATTTTTCTTTTTGCAACACTACTAGTATATTCGGTTAAATCTATATATTTGTCTCGTGATATGCATTTTCATATCTCAAGAAAAAGTTGAAAAATCTTTTCTCGCGTATAAATGGCCGTTTGCAACTCATTTCGGCCTTGAAACACCATATTGGTTGATGACACGATTGCCAATTCGCATGTTTAGAGTGTTCGCCATATATATATCTATACGTATATCTATATGTATAAACGTTCGCCTCATATGATCACATACAAATCTGTGCTCATTCCTATCTTAGTAGTTTACCTGACAATCTTCGCGTTTTGCTGAAAATCTTTCCCATCCTACACATCAGACGTGCACACTAAATAGATATCAGAATTCGAATGCAGTCATATACTAGTAAAAGCTGTGAACCCACCAATTTTCGCGTTATAAGATAACAACTGTTTCCTAGAGGTACATATTTTATTTGAACATCACCGTTAGAACACCGGAGCTGGTAGGTGCGAGCATTTCGTATTGACTCATCAGTACCAACTTTACAATAACATGGAACGGATTTTTATATGAAACATTTAGGAGTGGATGGGACGGCGTTGGGGCAGGGAAGGTCAGTAAGTCCAGGGCAGGGTCAAGTTCACTAACAATTGTTTCTGAACACACGGGGCCGGCTTCAGTCGACTGATTGCGACAGCTTCAGCAAACCGTAAGAATCTTGAACTGGGATGACGTAATATGATTCTGAGTGCACAAGCCGGATTGATGACGCTACCAGTTGTCAGGATTTGTCTTGCGATTGCGGACACTGGTTGCTTGCGTGTTTCAACAACATTGCCGTTCTTCGATAATACTGAGTTCGGCACCCATTTGGGCAAATTGTCCTTCATCCCGTAAATCAAACATCTCTCGGTTTTGCCTGTGTAACTTTCTTCGCGGTTACGTGTAAATTGGTAGACACAGTGTGATTTGGCACCGACAGGCTGATCTCCTTCGAATAAAGGCACAAGCAGCCTTCGGGTTCAAGCTAGTACACAAAGTTCGGCTTCGTTGAATTTTCGTTTAATGGAAGTAATCAGTCTTTGAGTTGTTCGATGTATACTTCAATCGTCTTTTAGAGGCAATTCTATATAAACTTTCTTCTTTCTTACGCTGACCACCGGTTCGGATGGCGGTTTCGGCCTACTGTGCCTTTCTATAAACTTTTTTGGATAACCAGTAGATTGTAAGACGGAAGTGGTCAAGTCTAGTTCCTCCGCAAGACTGTCGTGAGTACATATTTGTATTAAGCGTGCGAATAGTGTTTTCACTAATGCGCGCTTCTGATGGACCAGTGTGAAGCTACTAAAGATTAAGTATTGACCGGACCACGTGGATTTCCTATAAATATCCATATTCCAGGCGACTTATGAGTGTATCTGAAAACAGCAAACAATTGTCAGTGTCAAATTCGCACGTTACCTTCAGATTGATGTGAAAACTATTTAAACGCTGCACTAGATTATATATTGCCAGTTTGGACCTACTAAATACTAGTGTATCATGAACATAGTGTTTGTAGTATGACGGACTTGCTACGTCTCGGGCTAACTCTTGTCCAATCACTAACATGAAAAAGTCAGCTAAGGTTTGTCTTAATGGACTTCTCATGGCTACCCCACCTATTTGGCGGTAGCATCAATCAAGAAAACGGAAGATGACGTTTTCAGTACACAGCAGTAAGGTTTCCCTCAGAATATCGCTAGCCAGCAGCAAACTAATGTGGCTTGTTTCAACGAGCTCACAAATATAGTCAACTGTCTCATGTAACGGGACATTCGTGAACAGTGACTGAACGTCTATGGAACACATGAGCTCATTAGCCAGATTGTTGTTGTCTAAGTCACTGATCAGTTTGAAAGAATCCTTAATAAAATATGCCTGAAACTTTTGTTTTAAAGGATTTAAGATACCGATTAGCCAGCGTGCCAGTTTATGGTACGGAGAATGTCATTGTTAGGATAGGCCTAAGAGGCATTCCGGAATTGCGTGTTCTAGGGAGGCCCTAGAGCTGAGGTGTCCACGACCCACACGGTTTAAGGGATTTGTACGTCACGTCACCGATTATGTGCAGCTGCAAGAGAAAGTGGAGATAACGTCCTATGCGACCTTCTATTTCAGTGACGTTGTACACTATGTCTATTTGCCGAAATTTTGTTCGGTCGTCCATTATTGACAGCATCTTCCGCACATACGCGTCTCTATCCAAAATGACTGTACCGGAGCCCTTGTCTGGCCCGAGTATTACTACATTTTTTTTTATTTGTTCTCTTTGTGATTGTACTTGCTGCTTTGTGACAGCGCACCGGCCTTTGATTGGAGTCATAATTAACCCAGTAGCTATGTCAGTGAGTTTGTTTTTACGCCAACCTAAGTTGTCAGCAGCAGTTGACTGGCGATATGATGACTGATAAATTAAGCTCCCAAACTAGGCTTCAACATAAATGCGACTAGGTTTATGTGATGGTAGTTTACAATCTAGACCCAAAGCTAAGGCTTCTAATTGCAAAGAATTCAACTGTACTGAAGAACAGTTCGATACATAATTACTGGGATCCAGTGGAACTGGTACCTCAGCAGACCTCTTACGTGACTTCTGCAAACGGTTGATATAAGTCTTCTTCGTACGATCGACGATCGTCTTAGAGAATTGTGTAAACACTATACGACCGCATAATGACAAGTTTTATACGATGGGAAGAGGACGGCAATCAGTTTGACGCAACTCTACCAGTAACGTTTATGCACTTGCGATATGTGCAGTTGCAATACGTCCGAGTTTATTGTTCGTCAACTTCAGCTTGTTTCTTCTCAACAGCCACAGGAAATGATAGGGATACCGACAGTCACGTGTGCATCCAGCGAGAAACGGCAACTTGACAAGTTCATGAGCTATTTCGCATTTCAAGCTGGCCACACGGCGCAACAATTTGCAAGTTTCAGCGGGAGTTCGCCGCTTTAAAAATTTAAAACAGTTCGTTCTTCGCAGAAGTTCGAACAACACCGTTAGAACAAGGAAACTGGTAGATGCCAGCATTTCGTATTAACTCATCAGTACCAAATTTAAAATAACGTGAAACGGCTTACTGAAGCTGTCGCAATCAGTCGACTGAGGCCGGCCCTGTGTGTTCAGAAACAATTGTTCGTGAACTCGACTCTGCCCTGGACTTACTGACCTTTCCTGACCCATAAATGGACTCTCCGTCCCACCCACCTCTAACTGTTCCATATAAAAAACCGTTTCATTTTATGGTCAACTTGTTACTGGTGAATCAATAAGAAATGCTCGCATCTACCAGTTCCGTTGTTCTAATGGTGTTTAAACCTCTGAGTGGAACGAGCGGTTTTAAACATATTCCATTAACTAACACAAAATAATAAATTTTAGGTCAAAGGTTCGTTCAGAAAATATGGGATTCCATCATTCGTCATACTTCAAATTGTCACTTCACTTTCTCCTGTTTATCCAGTAATTTTGCCTTCCATTCTTGAATGCGGGATAACTTCTAACGCGAGACAACATTCCATAACGTCCGGATAATAAAAATCCCGTACCGGCTGTACAATTCGCGAGGTCTCTGAATTTCAGTCGATTTAATGGAAATAACGAAGTGCAGTCCAAAAGGCCGTCCATTTCTCCGCAGAAATTGGGTCCCTCCTATCGTTCTTCATCTCGACAAAAGTTTCTACATATTTTTCCGGAACTGTCTACATCAACTAATGGCAAACTTCTTTGACTGTTCATTTTCTTCAGTTCTGAAAAATCCTCTCCCTGGCATGACCTTGATCATAAGGCCAGTTTTAACACTTAGAAGCGAGAATAGATGTGACTACTCAGCATCTTTTGCGAACATTTAAATTTTTGAGAACTACCATTTTATAGGCAAGTGAGCCAAATGCTTCTTCATAATCTGGAATTTTCCATCCTCACTATGTCAGTTTTGTACATGTAGCGGGTATATGTACGGTAAGTATTTCACGTTACAGTGTGTATACTGATCAAGCTCATCTGAGCGTGTTTCTCACAGATGCGTTGAAAAATATAGTTATCACTATTATCACAACAACCACTTCATGAGAGTTGCTCAGCATAGATGTGACTAGATATTTGCTGTTATCTCTTCCATTTACAAGATTGGAGATCTCGAAGAGCTTGTTAGTCACATCCTACTATCGTAAGATTTTTGTGTCGGATGTTGCGGAGAAACTAGTAGAAGACGGATCCCCAAATCGCCTGGGAATTTATGTTTTATTCCCTGTTGCTGGGCATGCATTTTTTTCGGTGAATGCTGCTGTGGAAATGGCACGATCTGTAGCACCCACCTGACTGCGCCAGCAGCCCCTCAACGTCCTGCACTTGACCCTCACTCTTCTGACCACTTCTCACATATCTTGTGGAACTACGTCCTCTCGTTTTTTCATTATGCGGGTGTTATTGAACTTTAAAGTGTGATGACGCTAAGCGGAAACAGAACCTCCTTGTCTAGTTTGTGTGCTGACTTCTGTGAACGGCCTCCGAACTGATCCTGCAAAATTCAAAGTTCCCCAACCGCGCTTTCACCACAGACGATAGTATTGACTCGGAACATTTCCCATTTTCAAAATTTAGCAGAAAATGGATCTGAAAACGCTTATTTCATTCAGCTTGCCACATTTTTCAAATTGCGACCGCCAGGCCTATCTACCCAGATCTCGGTTAGGCGCGTTGTTCAGATCCCTGTGGTGTCCTAATATATCCTTTCACTGCGAACTGTTTCCGTTGCTTCTTTCACTATCTTGCTGCGACTAATACGTAGACATCCACCCCATTCTTTCCGCGCGATCTTCCGTATCTCAAAATTGTCCGACAGCCAGCCACGGTGCAAGTATACCGCCCTTCTCCCGTACACATCCTCAAGGCTAAAAGCTTCCAAAGCTCATTCCTCTGCAATATAAGTGCCTCCCTGACCGCCTTAATCTCACGTATGTGAAAGCAAATTCACTACGTCGAACCTTCTTCTTGACACCCATCATGCTCCGTGGCATTGTGTTTAAAAATGAGTTCTCAGGGCTGTCTGTGTAATGTCGGTAAGTTTTCGTTTGCTATGCTTGTGTGTAAATCACACGTAGAGCACTAGAACGTCTCTGCAGTTAAAACCATGTTTGTTGTCCGCAAAGGTATAATTTAAAAACCACACAGTGCACAGCCATGCATTTTGCGAGGTGATTAAAGAGGTAAAGCGCGACAAAAAGTTTCGCACCAACCAGTGATCTAAAATGATTATGACTCCAAGTGATCGAGCAAATGGAAAACCTCTGGCGAACAACCAAACCACGCCAATACTGACAACGGTCAAAATTAGTAGCAATATGTTTGAGAAACCTGTCTGATGGCCTAATCAACCTGCAGACAATGGGATGAAGGATATTATAAGACTGGAAAAGTTTAATAATAACCAGTGGGTGTAACATAATTGCACAAGTGAATACGGAAGATATATTGACGGAGCAGGACAACTCACTGACGGGTCGAAGTTTGCAGGGTTGAGAAGGTAAGCGCAAACTTGGAGAAGATAGCGCCAGAGTGTAGGATTAGACGAAACCGTATGACGACTGTTCAAACGCGATAGAGCGAGGGAACGGTGGACCTTGAGAGGTACGGTCAATTCACCAGCCAACACTTCAACCGAAGACGAGAAGACAGACCATATATTCGGGGGAATCCTGTTTATTTTTGTGATAAATGGTCAGGTTCGACAATGATGTTGCAGCAAGTTATTATCCTGCCGTCTAACAGTTGTTGGTCAGCCCCATTGCACATGGTTCCCAAAACGTCAGGCGGCTGGCGTCGGTGCAGAGCTTTTCGTGCTCTCAACAGCGTTAAAACCCCCGATCATTACCCGATTCCCCACATTCACGACTCTTCTCTTACTCTCGATAGCAAAACCGTATTTTTCAAAATTGACTTGGTGCGCGCTTATCATCATATTCCCGTGGCCCCTGAAGATATTCCAAAAACGGCAATCAAAACTCCATTTGGTCTTTTTGATCCTCTCAGAATACCATTTGATTTACGTAACGCTGCCCAAACTTTTCAACGTTTCATGGACCAAGTTACCTGAGGTTTTGATTTTGTTCATGTTTATCGTGATGTTATGTTGATTGCTGGCCGAGATCACTGTGAACATGAACACCACCCCCGTTTTTTGTTCGAAAGTTTCGTCCAATTTGGAATCACTATTAATTTCTCGAAGTGCATCTTCAGTGTCGATTCACTGGAATTTTTAGGGCGTATAATCGATTTCATGGGCATCCGACCGCTGGACAAAAAAGTCAAAGCGTTACAAGATTTCCCCTTTCCCGATTCAACTAAAAAACTTCAACGTTTCATCGGTATGATCAACCACTATCGCCGTTTCATAACACACTGTTCACATATTCTACAACCGTTGACCGACCTCCTACGTGGATCAAAGAAGGGCTTTGTTTTCAATGCCTCAGCACTGCATGCGTTTAACACTGGCATAAAAGCACTTAACGAAACCATTGCCTTGTTTCATTTTAATACCGACTCTAACGTTCGATTGATTTTCTCAACAGATGCTTCAGCAAACGCAGTGGGGTGAGTTCTCCGACAGCTGGTCAAGGAGGAATTACACACCCCCTCGTTTTTTTTTCAACAGCTGCCCCCTGCATAAGCTAATTATAGTACGTTTGGCAGAGAACCACTCGCGATATATCTGTCGATTCGAAATTTCCGGTGCTTGTTAGAAGGCCGAGTTTTCACTGTTCTGACAGACCACAAACCACTTGCCCACGCACTCAACTCCCCACCGGACAAACACTCCCCCCGTGAAATCCGTCATCTTGATTTAATCGCACAATTCACAGCGGATACTCGTCACATTCCAGGAACTGCCAACGTCATCGCCTTTGCCCTATCCATACTACATAGTGATGCGGTTTCAACTTCATCAGAGATAAGCCTGGAGAAACTGGCAGAAGCACAACTGAAAGACGAAGAACTATCTCATCCAGAGACATTCTGATCTCTCCGGCTGCACAAAGTTCCCCTTTCTCACTCTCATTCCACTATCCTATGCAACACATCTACTCCTAATCCGCGACCGTTTGTTCCAATAACTTGTTGTAGACCCCTGTTCGACTTCCTACACTCGCTTTTACATCCCGGAGTACACGCCACTGTCAAACGCATTTCTGGATGCGACGTGTAGCCTAACATGAACCAGGATGCACGCATTTGGGCAAAATCCTGTTTGCATTGCCAACGTAGCAAGATCCATCATCAAATTTTCTCAGCACCTCGTCATTTCCTCACAACGAATTCTCGTTTCTCTTACATCCACCTGGATATTGTTAGTCTTCTACCTCCTTCCGATGGAAGGACTTTTCTGCTCACTTGTGTTGATTGCTACACTCGTTGGCCGGTGGCTATTCCCGTGTCAGACACAACTAGTGTTACAGTTCCCAGGACTTTTCTATTCCACTGGGCTGCTAACTCCGGTGTACCTTCAGTAGTTACAACCGATAGAGGCGCGCAGTTCCAATGCCAGCTGTCCCGTGATATGATGTGTATGCTTGGCTGCGAACACATTAAGACGACCGCATATCACCCCCTTCTTCAGTTTACAAATCTTCCTCTCCCCACCACTCAGGTAGTTCCCACAATCCCAGTGAGCACATCTCCTAACATGCAGCTACCACTGACGGACACCAACACATCCCCGCCACATTTAACTACTCGCACAGGTAGACATATTAATTTGCCTACCCGCTTCAGTGTTGTTAATTTTGCTTTCTATCTGAGCATCAACGTTTACCTTAGATGCCCTGGGAGGGGAATATTTTAAAGTTTTACTTTAGAGTTTTACTTAATTTTGCTAACATTGCGTAACTGCTCCATCAGACCACATTGCACATTTTTGTTTGACTTGAGTGAAAACAGCAACACAACACGTTTTCGAATAAACTCTGCTACACGCGTTTGCCGGTTCTTCCTACAATGCCAGTGGATGTCATCCAGTTTAAAACATCCTATTTCTCGAGTTAATTTTCACCTCGGTCACTTCACATACTCAGGTACGCTTGCAACGATCCGAATAGTTTTCAGCGTCATTGGGTGCCTCATGAAATCTGTCGATTTTTGGTGAGTCCAGACCTTGACTTCACTCGTTTTTTTGTATCGAGAATTATTGTGGTCCACAGATCTGTTCCACTACACTTCCACTCGTCTTCTGGTTGTCATAGTCGTGTTTCTGTCAAGTTCTGTCGTATTGTACCACTACGATTCTAGCTAGCTGGATAGTAGTTCCTCTCTCATGGGCTAAGCGTACAGGAGGGTGTTGCTGCAAGAACTTCGCATGATGATGACTGCTTTTACAGTGTCTGAGAGTGCCATAACATCTATTGTCTCCGTATGCTGTAATGCGAATGAATGGTTAAAAGACTGTTGCTTGCAGTGACAATTTCACCTTCTCCAGCTATTGTAGTGGAAGATGATGAGGTAAGCTAAATGGAGCGGAAAACTGGGCAAATTTTGGCAAAAATCGTCAAGTTCTGTGAAGTGAACAGAAATGAAGTGAATTCCACAAGTGTCAGTACTGGGTCCTCTATCGGTTCACATGACACCGACGATCTTCCAAACCGTATTTTCAACAACAGTATTCTCGACGATCAGGTTAAAAATTTTGAATGCTAGTAAAATCAGTGCATCACAAATTGATGTTGAAGTGATCAATCGCTGGTGGACGATTGCAGTAACTCCACAAGTGGTGATGAGGGGAAGAACGCACCACTTAGCAAGATCTCTTGCAATTGCTTCAACATTCATTCTGCACTCAGCCAGTATGACATCACGAAAGTTTATTTGAATAAATATCTTGAAATATGGATGTCGTCTAACTTATCTATCGTGTATCATTGAGGGATAGCGGAAACAGGGATCTGTTACTTTCTAGAGTGATTGAGCCTTCTTTTTACAGCACAGACGGAAAGCTTTCGGAAAACTTCATGGGGTTTATAAAAGACGGCTACCTGGACACGTTGACCGAATCATGTATATCGACTTGAAGACAGAACTGCTAGTTGTTGAGCACGTAAAGCGCGTCTACGCAGCTAGTCGCTGGATCAAGAGATATCTGGTTTGTCTTGCCATCCAGGAGTCTGATGGAGATATGGTAGCACCAGCATTGGCTTTGATCCAGCCTATTAATTTGAGTATATCATGATTGGTGACGGTGATTTCAATACCGCTTCCCTCCGTCATTTAACCCCTGACATCCGAGAGATTGCCCGCATAGTCCTGATCATAACTTGATCAAGGGTATTCTCGCTGCCCATTCATTAATATACTGTGTTATATATACCGCTGAAGATTCCAAAACACTACTGAGAGGAAGTTTTTCTTCACAGTTTGTCGCAGTACGGTGGGATCATTCGAGCTCACTGGTGCAAAAACTGGACATCAATCGGCTACTAGCTTCCGGCCCTGTGATCTGAACTAACCTGAACTGCGCCCCGATTTATGTTCTTGATACGAATTTGCCTGAATTTCGGCGATTCTACAGTGAAACTCTCAGAAGCTTATTTTCTAGCATAGCTCCCGTGGAACAGATATTCACTGTGGTGAATGATGTTGATCGATAGAGAGGTGACTGAGAACTTTATAAGCTCGGTACTGAACCCTCCTCAAAAATCGGTCTTTTTTATAAAGTAGTTGGAGACTGGAACAACCTCCTTACTGAACCCGTTAGCTCCGCTCGCAGCGATCTTCCCAAAGTACTGTTCAGTTTTGATTTACCTAGAACAAAGTTGGTATAGTAATTTACTCCGTCTTTGGCACTTGCTGCAGTCTCCAAGATCCCAGCCGCGAACGATTTTCAGCAGCTACTTTTCACGTCAACGAAAGCCAAATTGATAGCAAATAAGCGAAACCGGGACGGCCCAAACGCCTTGAGCCTCAAGCATTGCACTCGCAATTCTCCTAAAATTCTCAAAAGCCCCTGCTCTCTACTTCCGTTTACAACCCATTGAACCATTGAACCATTGCGTGTAAGTCACTGAACCGATATATCATCACGAACCTTGGGGTGTTTATTATATAACCCATTCAGGATACGAAGCGGTACGGTAAAACTTTGCAACATTTAATCACACCTCCGCCACCACCAGACCAGCGAAAAACTCAACACTGAGATAAACAAGCTATCGGTTTTATTCTGCACTAAATGGTTAAAACAATAGAAACAGTGCTTACTTTGAAGCAATGGGTTTCTTTTGAAGGTCACCTGATAGTGCGCGGTGGATGATCTTGGCGATTGACGGGTTTGTCTGCGATGGATCCCGTGAATTTTGCTCGGTTCTTGGCCGGTAAATTCGATTTTAGCGATAAGAAAACATCGAGTGATAAACCCACAATCCGTCTTCGACCGGTGCTGCGTCTGGTTTTAAGGAAACATGTTATTCCTTATGTGTTATCCATCGCTGATAAACACGCATTTACAACGTACGTTCAACATGAAAAGCGTTTATTCAGCTTTTAGTACTGGGGAAAGCATCTCATTCATCTGTTTGTTATCATCCGTTTGGAATCATCTATGTGAAGTACTTAAGGCTGAGAAAAAGGGTAAGCAAGCTTAAATTTGGTACATTGTTTTTGTTTAACTGTGATCTTTTTTCACTTTCGACATGGACATATTGTACGGCAACGCCATCCGACAAAAACTCTGACTACGTAGTTCTATTAACGTTCTAGTTTCTATTTTACTACGCAAGTCGAATTTATCGGTCAATCGTTTCCGCACAAATTCTGTAGCTAACGGCTTCGCAGACAACAGCTACAACCAACTCTTGTTATCCTGTTGGAAGCTCCTCCGCCAATTAGTAAGTGACAGATCAGCTGATGGTATGAGCAACGCATGGTCGAAAACTGAGCAGGTTCGTGACCGATAACAGAGATCAAGGGCCTGGGTGGTCTAAGGTGGGTGGATCATATACGTCTTATGTCGATAGTGTTTGTAACACTGTGCAGTGTAGCTGCTGACGGTTATACAAAACTACAAGGCGACCGGAGGAGTATAGGAACTTTGACCCACTTGTTTCTTGGTGTCATTTGTCCCCTTTGTGCAATTCGATGCCATTCACATCGCTGGTTGCATATGGAGGATCGAGCAAACCGAAACAGTTGGTTGAGGATACTACGGCGAGTAGACAAAGAGTATATTGTTGACCTGCAAAGTCATCGCGATAGTAAACGGATACAAACACGAAGCGATAACAGAGCGAAGCTATAAGCGTGCATGCAGAGGAGTCGTACGTTCGAGTGCGTGGGGTAGGAGTCGGCATCTCTACTCGTTCAAACAAATGTTTAAGAACATACAAAAGTTTGGAACAAAAAGAGTACAAATGGCACTCGTAACTCTAACATAATTGACAATAACGAATAGGGTCGCTACACATACGTTCAACGACGTAGCAGTGTATCGCAGGCAGTGGAGAGCCCGTATCCGAAAGATATCTTATCCTCACCATCTTCAGGGATTTCCATCGTTCTTATGCTTCTTCATGCACATCTACTTGGTTAGTATCCCGCTGCCAGGACAACGGGCAGCCAAAACTAGTGTCCGCGAGTAAGACTCTAAGCCGGAAATGATGACATCAGGGAAAGATGGCCTACCGTAAAACAACCCCCTGATGCACGAAGTATGTAGTCAAAAAAATCTCAAGCCAAATTTTCATCAAAACCTAATATGTATTTTATGTTATCTGGTTGTTCCTTGTTGATTTGTTTTGCTGTTAGAATGATATAGTAATAGTTGGAGGAGACCACAGCAACAAGCATACCACTAGTGCTGTTTTTTTAATCTTCCATCGTATTGTTATGGTTGGTAGCCAGTGGCGCTTAACACCTACGGGATTCCAGCCAGAAGGCTAGCTGAACTACCAAACATAATGCCAATTCCATTGTACATCTGCGCCAAATTATGGACTTCCAACCATGTTGAGAGTGTAAGCATGGTGCAGTGTACTAAGCGCTGGGTGGGTATAAGTGAGGCCTCGTCAAATCACCTTAACTGATTGGATAAGACCACTTCCATTGTCTTACTTCGTTGAACGTTACTGCTGTTTGTGGTTGTCACTACATGCGGGCGAAGATCCGCGGACAGCGGCTGTCAAAAAGAAATGGTTCAACAGTATCAAAGGGTCAAGCTCGACAGGTTAACTTACTGAGAAGGCTTAACCTTCTAAAATTGCAAAACGAATTACACTGATGATGTAAGTTGAAAACAGAGCCAGTGAGACATCCCACTCTGAAGAGTGTTTCAGGGAGAAACTAGAACTAACAAAATGTCCTAATTTCCATTAACTGATTTGTCTGTTATATATCATAGTCTGTAAGTGTCGTCAAATTGTAAATGCGCATATAGCAGTCTGAGAACAGAAAGTTTACTATCAAAAATATACCGCTGCGCAAAATATCAATGCGGTGAGCGTTGTACCATTCTACATAAAGTGACTTATAAAATTTCAAACGTACAGAACCTTCGCTTCCAGCCTGTACAGTCGTTTGCCCCAGGTCAAACTGATACTGGCTACGAATCTTGAAGATAACTATCAATAGTTGGCGCCGACGCACTGATCACGGCTAAGTAACATGATAAGACGACGTGTTTGTGCTCCTTACCGTACCGCAGGAAACAGCTTGACACAGTTGAAATAGGAAGTATTCTGACGTTCAAATAAAAACACGTGGGTATACAGTGGATTGCCGTGCAACCACGGAAGTTGAACACCGTCATGCATATTTTGTAAATCAGTACTAAGTGAAGTAAAAGTTTATCAAGGTGTTGGTATTTTATGTGGTTGGAGTAGATGCATAAATATCTGGTCGGCATCTGACAAAATATGTTTGGAATTACATAAATATTCAGGTTAAACGTTTCGACAACTACAATGAACACTCCATAAAAAGCCGTTGTAGGCTCATCAAAAAGTGAAGTACGTTTCTCGGTAGTTATATCAAGAAATGTATTCAAATGAGTTTATCGATGTAACCCTTAAGTTGGTGTCACATCAACTGCATATTGCGTACGGACCGAAGACTAGACATCTGACACAAACAGATCTGTAATCACATTGTTGCCCTTCACTTTTACACTTCACGCAGACACGTTCTGAAGAATCTGTGGCAGACTGATTTATACCGGTTAGTTCGTTGCAAGACAATTCCATCCGACCTAGGTCATCCTGAGATTATTCTTGTAGAATGGCTTTGTTATACGCAATCGAAGTCATGAAGCTGTTAATATCATTGAATAAAAGTAGTAACCGCCTCAAGATTGCATCAGTTCAGTTTTCGACTGGTCTTCTTCTGCGTGAAGACCCGCATTTGGACGGCGTTATGGTTTTGTCTCGTAGCGTTGATGCAACTAATTGTCGTTATAATTTTGTCGTTTCCACTTTGTACAGCTGTGATTAAAACATCTATGCCGTAGTATTTCTTGATATTCTGAATATTAGATGTATTGCATAGTGGAGCACGAAAAGGTCTTCCCATACACCAAATACTATGACAATTAAAAGAGTACACTTTTATTTTTGTTGCTGAGTGTACGGCCGCATATTCTTGAAGGGAATCACTAATGACGATTTCAGGTTGCACACTACAAGGCGTTTGTTGTCAAGTGATACATAGCGTCACACGTAGTGTAAATCTATCTCAATCAAGGTATGAGTAGCGGCTGTGAAAGATAACACGACTCTTCTCGAACGGGTGGTATTCGAATGGCTATCAATATTACTGCAGGACTATTGTGAGTATTGATTCAATTGGTTGAGATGCATCGTTAGCGTGCTTTCCGTTGCACGATATGTATGACTGTTCAGAGCTGACTGTACTGAGCATAGTTTAATTGGTTCCTTGATGGTAGAAAGAAATCAAGCAGACAGCTACCGATGTGAAATAAAAACTTCACATCTCCAGTTGACAGAGCTACTTACCAAAATGAAGGTCAAGGTTTTCACGGCTTTGGACTACACCGTCCTCCGGTCGCCTTGTAGTTTTGTACAACCGTCAGCAGCTACACTGCACAATGTGCAGTGTTACAAACACTATCGACATAAGACGTATATGATCCACCCACCTTAGACCACCCAGGCCCTTGATCTCTGTTATCGGTCACGAACTTGCTCAGTTTTAGACGATGCGTTGCTCATACCATCAGCTGATCTGTCACTTACTAATTGGCGGAGAAACTTCCAACAGGATAACGAGAGTTGATAGGAATCTCTCACACGAAAGCGCCAAGGCTCCGGTTCATAGAGCAACACTGATTGCACACACGTACTGTACGTACTGTCTTCAAGCAACGTAAACGTACTTGCATCATCACAAATGACCAGGATTAACGAATACACTATATGTCTTCGTCATTCTCGAAGATACTCCATTACCAATATGTGCTGATGGAATGGCACCATCCAAGTAGGTGAAGTGATCGCCAGTCTCAAGCGCTCTGTCTGTAACTACGAAAACAGTGTCAGTCCACTTTTGTAACAATCATACAGCCTGAAATAGTCATAGCAGTCAATAGACTCAGCATGGACTGCATATGCTTAGTAGAAAAAGCGAAGTGAGTCAGTATCGTCTGCAGGTTCATTGTCGGTCAGCTCACTGCCTGGCAAACGCTCCATCTGGAAATTATCGGAACATTTGAGAATTCCTCCCAGAATGCTAACTATTACTCAGTTGAGGAGGAAGAAGAAGATCGGGGCCCCCTGTTAAGCACTTTTTGAAGTGGAGGACGCTACCGATAGGTGTACAGTCTGAATTCAAAGCGGGTATACCACTTCAAACATTTGACACCTCTGTGTTGGAGGCAGTCCCAGAGAGTATATTTGGCGACCAGATTGAAACAGCCTTCGGGTCAAAAATACTACCACCGCTAGCTGAAAAAACGAGTACCGATACCCCAGTCTGTGTCACAAGATGGAAGTATGATCGAATCAGTTGCGACCATACCATAAACCTGTTCATTCTGCTGTTTTTTTTCTGTTTCAGAAGCCACCTTATGATAAGACGCGTGGGTATCATGCGTACAATAGAGACAAGCATCCTATCTATGTGACTGTCGTTGTTCCGGAACCTCTTTAGAATATAGCAATAACTACTAATAGACACCGATCACGAAGTACCCCCTTATTCTTCCATTTGGAACGAAGGGACGCGGTCAGTTCAGGCAACAATCTTTTATCACCATATTTGAAGAGTTAGAGATTGACTTCGTGAAAACTCGTTCAGGATATCGATACTTATGTGACGACATTGACAAGCTGTTTGACAGGTTGGATTTGCTCATTTTGAACCGTATCATGGATTACTTGGGACCCGGGCACACACGTGCGGTTTTACAAAACACCGTCTGCACATCAACCCTATGGATGGGTTAAGGCTCACAGTCGTACAGAGGGCCGTACACAGGCAGGCAGTTAGCACTCTAGTCTTCAGTGAAATGTTAATGTCACCGAGGCTATGAGTGCGAAGCACCGTGAAATACAATCGGAACTCGCCCGCCCAATTTCCCACTTCACCAGACATTTAACGAGAGTTGACGTACCCACCAGAATGAGCACAAACCCCAGATTCTCTCCAGCTTTACCATCATCAAACGCAGACGCAACCTACCGCAAATCTTGGAGTAAAACCTTTTAGTTCCCTGGAGGAAACTGCGGGTCAAGGCGACTAACCGGTGGACCATCTCCCTAAGCACATCTTATGCTACCTAAGGTGATATTATCCTCTGATTTCAGGTTCCAAAGTCAGTCATCGGGGGTTAGTCACTTACATGTTCCGACAGTCCTCCTGAGCTTTCTTAAAGGCATTAGCAGTAACATTAACCTCTATCAACTCTGCTACGACCATGCCAACATGTTTTGTGTGGGACAATTCCGGGGTGTTACCATATCACTAGAGTCAAGAGCCCACGGAATATTCAGAAAGATAGTGATTAGCAGCTTTCTATATGTATGATCAAGTTCGATTGAAGGACGGAGAGTGTGAATAATATAGATTGAACATCACCCACAATTGATCGCAGCTGTCGCACTCCTACAGACTTTCCAGTCGACCCCTCTCGAAAAGAAGCACTACACTCGAGTTTTGCTCTCATCATTGTTCATCAGTAGTGCATATCCTTGCCACTGCCGGGGCTAGAACCCTGGCTAGGCTTTTATGAAGCGACCGTGTTTACTACTGCGCCATTGGTCTCACATTAGGCATGACCGAATTATCATATGCGAACACTCAACCACTTTCGCTTGTGAGTAATGATCAGGTTGTCCGATCGCCTCGAGAAGAGACACAACTACTGTCTGTTAACTCCAATCGACGAACCCTGGGAAGCCAACCGGCTTTTCGTGGACTTTTTCTTAACGTGCTAGTCAGCCCACAAATGACCACAGCGGTTAGCCTTCGACATCAGCGTCATCACATCCTTCGGTGATTACAGATGTTACGAGGAACTCTTCAAAATATACACTTTGTAACTACATGGTCCAACATGCGTTCCACGTCCCGACCCATTCGAACACTGAAACCTCAAAGGTCGCATGGGACCAAAGGGCACTGTCAATTCAGGCGGTGTCTGTTCAACGCATTTTATGAGAATAGCGGAGAAATTGTGTTAGCGTGAAGCTTCATTGTCTTTAGGGAAATCTGGCTTCAAATCCGTTTTGGTTTCCGGGGAATTGTTTTTATTGTTTTGGTTTCTGTGCTGTCTACCTCCGCCGTTCACAGCCTAAGTGGCTGACGCACTCGAGCTAAGTTTTTCTCACATTCATCTGTCTATCTTTTGAGTCTGCGCGCAATATGTAAGGGAGTGTCGTGTTTGAATTATAATCATGCTGACGGCTTGTTGACCTTCAGTGCAACCACGATAGTGCAAAAACGACACCCTGCTGCTTCGTTATAAAAATGTCTTTTCTGTCTTCTTTTCTCGTCCGGACAATTAACCTTCGTCGTTCTTACTTATAGCCTTGGGTTGTTTGCGTTTCAGTTCAGGGCCGTCTTGGAGGCAGTCGGTGTCAGAGTTGATCAGTCAGTGTTTGTTCTTAGGCTCTGTTCAATTGGTAGAGATGCAATTCTGCCATATCTAAAGTGCTTCTTTTGAACAATCTTCTCGACAAGACGTTTTACACAGCCAGTGTTTCTGGTGAGTGATCGTTTAATCACTTCACTTTTGTAATCGTGGCTGTTTGGCTGTTAGTTAGGCGTTCTGTATGCCTTTGTTACTGAGTCCCCGGCTGAATGCTTCTTGTTTGTCAGCAGACGAACCCTGAGCCTTCTCGAATGGTGACGTGATCTTAGTCGGGCAATTACTCCCAAATTAACCACAATCCCATGGGAGTGTTGACATTCATAGATGATGGTAATACGGCCAGATTACCTTCACGGTTGAGCTGTCCATGATGGTCTGCATGTAAAACCTCGTCTTTTTTTCCTCAGAAATGCACTACTCCATGTGTTGAGTCCGTTAGGTGCGCATAATTGTCGCAGCTCATCGTCAGTCAGTGAGTCGCACTTAGGCATCAGGCGTGCCACCAGTTTGCTTCTCCGGAGTAGGACGACTAGCTGTGCGTTCATGACGTAAGCATGTACAGTGATATCCAAGTGTTTAGTTTGTCTGAGAAAGTTTAAGGAAGCACTGTAGATGGCGTTCTTGACGCCGTCGGAACCATTGTCTGCTGAAGCTTTAAACAACGTCCCTTTGCTCCACGTCGATGGTCTTCAGGACACTAAAGTTGACAACACATAAGAGAATTCTCTGAGATCCAATCGGACATGTTTTCCTGTGCCTTATACCTAATTGCGATCCCTATTCCAGTCTAGCCGCAGGCTTCGGCCCTATCGTCTCCACGGACTCTTAGAAAGAATCGTTGATCTGTGACATTATCCACTAACGAATTTAAGTGAATGATAACCCTAGAATCGTAATGGCGCTTCTCGGAGATACGACACGCATTTAGTTTCAGATTCGAGAGCGTGCCCATTGGACTGGTCTGTCAGAGCAAAGATAATTGTGAACAATTCTCGGTCATTTATGCTGCGTAAGGGAGGTTGTTTGAAGGTTCCTACCCGGACGTCTGACTCAAAAGCCTGATCTGTGCGGCAACAGCATGTGTGACTCTTTTGGGGACTCCATCTGGATCCAACAGCTCAAACGTCCCACTCATTTGACGGAGAAGCTAGCTGGGGTGATAATGACTGGAAACTGCTGGCGGGAAAAGTCAGATATGGTCTCATGGAATGAACAATCTAGGCGATGCATCCATCGTACGTGATATACTATGGTGAGGCAGGTGCAATTATTTTTCAAGTTCATTTTGACAGTTTGTACAGTGCGCTTCTTTTTTAAATGTTTTACAATCGTTAGTATATATTTAACACGAAGAAGTCCACAGCATATGATAAGGGGGAGGAGGTTGCACAAGGTAACGAGGGAAAAACCTACACGGCGCACGCATTGACTCGCATTATGAACACTATTGAGCCTTTTTATTCGCAATTTCAATTGGCTTCCTCAGCCAGGGGTGTTAATTGCCCCTTGGACTCCAGCCAGGAGGCCGGGAACGCCCTACTGAAGCAAGCTTCGGTGTCGGTGCCTTCACACCCAAAACTTAAGCTGTAAGCTGGTCATCAGGTCGCCGCCTGTGTTCTAAACCACCGTTCGCAATCAAGGCACGAAGTGACATGAAGTGTGTTGGTATTCATACCATGTAATCAAATCAACGAAACCCTTTGATACGTTATCATAATGCTAGGGCCGACCGAATTTATATTTATTTAGGACACGTTGGTGAACTCTGTCATTGCTCACGTGGTGTTCTCATCAAACATCGGAATGATCTGCAGACACCGGTGATCGGAACCGGTCACTGTTACCATTGTTCTCACGGATAAGTCAGATTTCACATTTGTGCAGTAAAACTATCTATACAGTGACATTATGTTCTCCGCCTAAAACGCAACGACTAAAATACTGGCACCATCCGGTTAGACGTTTAACAGTACATTCCACTAGTGTTGATACACCTTCCGAGATGTATGCACATTTTAGTTATCACTAACAGCTCACCACTAGGAGTGAGAGCACACGCAGTATCCTGCCAATCTTGCAACAATCCCTTGTACTTAAGGACTACAAGGGCCGTACGAGACTGCTAAACTGAAGCTTCTGGTCAGCCTAAAATGTTATGGGTTCCCCCGTGCACGCCCACATATTAGAGTAATGTCGTCCGCGTACTGTCTTTCTGGATGTCGAATGTTTGAAGAAAGTATGTCAAGGCGAATTCTGTCATTTGGTTTACTGCAAAGTTTAATAGGAAAGAGGAGAACTAGACAACTTTGTCCCACCCTGCTTAAGAAGGGAAGGCTAGGCTATACGCCGTCATAAGCCCAAATCTGGCCCGACCTGGTAGTAAATTACCTTCAGGATGTTGTCATTTCTGCTTACCATATTGCTTTCAGCAGAGTAACAAACTTGTTTTTAGGGTGTTTCTCATCTGCCCTATGCTTTTTCTCCCCATCAAACTCGATTGACGGCTGTATATAGACGCAGCACGAAATCATGTAAAATTCGATGGAAGTTTTGGCATCATTTTACAAGGGCTAACTGCAACTTACTGCTACATAGTTGGACTTTCGTTCACGCGGGTTAGTGTCCACATTTCTGTTGTGATCAATTATTCCTTTTTCTATTATTATTTTTGAGGAAACGTTCTACGTCACTTAAAATATGCTTCTATTTTGGAGCTATCCCACACTTTGGTCAACCATCGGACCACATCTGACCTACGTATTTAAGGAAACATAGGCTACGTTTACACTCGTGACTTATCTCCGTCTTATATTTCGATCCATCAGCCCTGTTACTTGCTACATATGTAGCAACGACAGGGTAGTTTCTTTGCCTCTGTTAACACCATTCCTTTTGTCAACTTCGGTACACACTATGCTTGCAGTGCTTAGTGGGGTAAGTTAATGCTGTAGGTGTCTCACGCCCAGGATTGCGATGGCGTGTCATTTGGCGCACACTCTTTCCACTGGAAGTTGCGCAGAATTTATTTCGCGTATCAAGATGATTAAAGATTCATCTGATAGGTGCTACCGACCACCTTTAGTAACCGAACTGAAACCAAAGCAGCGCTTGTCTATGGGCTACGCGTAAGTTGATGGGACGGAGGTCAGCTGCTGTCAGCAATGGTCTGTAATTTGTAATGTAACAAGACAGAAGCTTTGTTTGACCGTGTAAAATTGGTGAGAAGATAACACTAAATGTTTGGAGTAGTCCAGACCTTTCATTGAACTGTTACTTTCGATTGGACTCTAGGTTTCGAGGGGAAAATCGCTGATATTAAATTAACCAGTCTCTCTAAAAAGGAATCGCAATAAATTTGAGCCACAACTATGGTCGTAATCAGATATGAGGTTGGTGGTTTCTCAAAGATTCTAACTTCTGAGTGATATTACACAGGACCGTACGAAAATCGTCTGCCTGTCGGTTGATCCAACTTGAAAGGTTGTTGCAAACATTTTTGTATATGCATATGTTACGCCGCGTTTTACTGTCTTCAGAAAATTAAGTTTGATCAAGTGAAACTGATGGGATTTTCTACGTCCTCTTAATCGTGTCCCTTCATCTCTCTGGAGCCAACAACAGATTACACCAGTCTATTTTCTTTTCACTCTAATTAAATGGTTAAAGCATGTATCAGCTAAGATTGAGTTGACTGTTCAATGACTGTCTTGGTTTCTATCCGAGGTTGTTTGTGTTTCAGTTGTGTGAGAGTTCTCCGCTCACATGTGACTGTGTAACACCTGGCAAGATACGCGATGATGTACTCAATCAAAGAGGCTGATAGCAATGAAGAAACCTATTTCTCACTATCAGCGTACTTATCGCAAGCAGGGTGTTTGTACATTACAAATTCCAGTTTTTCATGATGACATATTCGTTATAATTATTTTCAGGTGTTCGTTGTGCTGATTATTAGCACATAAGCCTAACTAATGCATCATCGTTTTATTTCATCTTTATACAATAGAATTGTAAAACTAAGCGTCATTTTTCTTTCAGTTATAAGAGTCTCCATTAAAGCTGGTCGTTTGCCTGCATTTTCATCAGACAGTGACGAGTCACTGGATACGATCAATTGGTAATAATTTAGCAATGAGAGTTTTGCCTCCTCTCGCCCACGTCACCCGAGGAAAACCTTTGAAACGGCCTCTTAGCATTTGGTTTCCACACTGAATATTTGTTTGTTCAGTATATCACTTGTGTTATTTGTAAGTTGTTCAACTTCCGTTCCAATTACTCACCTGTTGCAGCTCATTTTCTTCTCATTTTCGAACATTTCATCTTCGATCAGATTCATTTGACTACAACACAGTGCACTCACTGAGCTTGGACTGCCTTCGAAAGGCTGTAGAGCTTTGTCTCAGTTCTGATTCCGTTCTGAAGCTTTCTGCTGCTTTCACACCCTGGACTTCCCTGGGTGTTTCTGTCGATGCTTCTAGCATTATGAATCGCAGACGGCGGCAAGAGGACAGATGGTTTGCAACTGCGGATTTGTTTAACTATGTATTGGGCGTCACACAGAATGGCTCAAAGGTACAGTGCTTTTTTCTCGTCACCTACAGTGCACAAGCTGTTTCAGACATTTGCTGATCGAATTAGTTACTCAGGATTATCTCAGCCGTTTCATAACTTATGGTTAATCCCTGGTTTGAAGATTGTTGTGATTATCTTGCTTTTACTTGCACATAGCTTATACAGGTTACAAATAGGCCGATTATTATTCTTCTGATCAAATATAGTCCCGTGTCTAGACCGTTCAATACAATCGCAACACTTACTTCGCACGTTCACATGATCTTCTAGAACTGTTTGTTTAACGATCAACGGTGTCTGCCATAATGGTGATGGACCGCATCGCAACTCATCGGCAGATCGTAGCAGCCTGTTTTCTGGACCATGCCAGTCCATCCTTTGGCGCACTGTGCACGTTCCTCACATTTCGGACTGGGCTGAGGGCCGAACCCAGTTCGAGGTTGTCATGATGTTCTTGAAACGAAATTTTTTGACGTTAAACATTGGTTCCTTAGACTATTTAATCGAAAACGGAGAGAAGACGTATATCGCAAGATGTCAACATTTCGATTTACTCTTATCAGGCGCCAACGCAATATTAGCAAATTTCACACAAACTGCACACAGCAACAACAGTTGAACGAACCAACCACATAGTTCTCACCTTTCGCGCGCTAATAGTGCAATCAATTCCACAGCAAGAGGATTGATTGCGTCAGCGCCTTATACGCACACAAAGCTGGCCGATGTTGTCTGATTAGCATTGCCTCACTAATCAGACTGGTGGAGATGATCCCCATCTCTGGTTGAATGGTGCATCACAGAAACTGGAATATCGTGGTCAGTACTGCGTCCACTTATGTAAAACAGGCATAGATAGAGATAACGTAATCACAGCATGGCCGAAGACGGAACTCATTGTCCAGAATTTAGCCCTATGTATGTCGGAAATATCTTATCATGAGAGGTTAGTACAGTGTGGTACGTCTAAACGTCGCAGGAAGAGTGTAGACAGAAACGGGCTGACACAAAACGAAAAGTATCCCCAAAAACGCTGCACTAACCACGATGTTACACTTATATATATATATATATATATATATATATATATATATATACCACCATGCCACCATGTTCCGATTATTTTCTGCTCATTTAGGATGCTGCTTGTTCGGCTTGTTGATTTTCATAATGTACACTGCCCACGATCACTGCATGAGCATCCAAGATGCGAAGAGACAGTAGCGAAGGTGCTTAAACTGATAAATTATTTTTATTTTTCAATTCCATGAAAATATCTATATGTATATCAAATTTTTCTGTGCAGGACACCCGTATTTTTGATTCTGAGCCGTCTGGTTGGATACGAAATGCTTGTCACTCCCACTTTGCTCACTTAACTGCAGGGGATTTCTGCAAACAGGTAGAAAATGAACCTATCGATCGTCGTAACCTTGTTGATGACACTTGTGCTCATTGTTTCTTGACAACTTCATAGATTCCTGCGGTTGATTCTATCAAAGCTGCTCCGGTTTTTGCTGTCGGCGTTTTTGACGGGCACAATGGTCCGGAGGCCGCTGAACACTGTTCTCATCTGGCCCCATATCTTCTGAGTTTAGGCTTAAAGAGACAAGCGGGAAAGGACGCGGTTCCTTTGACAGATCTGTTGGCATACGTGTTCTACGAACTAAATTTATCTTTGAACGAAGGAAAACGAGAAGGCGTGAGTTACTTTTACAATTACATATTCGATTATTTATTTTTGCTGTCACGTGTGTGTTTGTCTTATAGCCCATTAAACGCTCGACGTTGAACGACTTTCTGGTAGTATGATCGATTAGTAGTAATGATGTCTACTTCACGGCTAGTTATGGAAGGTCCTGAGTCATTATTTCCATCTTTTTGCCATGTTCGAGGACCTCTTCAATGGTTCTGTTTTCCTAGCTCCACAGTTACTATGTTTCTTTGTTCTCGACTTTGAACCATGTTTTATTTTTGATTGTTATTACGCCCTCTCAGTCTGCAGAGCCTGAAAATTATGCCTTCTAGGGTCTATGATGGCATCATGGATGTCAACGGGCTGTTTCGAGGTTGGGGACTGTTATCAGCATTCATTGTCTGTCATGATTGAACAGCTTTCTTTCGGTGGAGGAGGAGGACTCTGTGACTTTACGTCCTATCCTGCTTTGTGGTTCGGCAACTGGGCTTATTCACAGGGATAACGTTCGCCGAATGTCATTTTGAACAGCATTACTCTATTGTAGGGTCACTTTGCGTGTGTCTCACAACTGATCTTCGGGCATGGCAGTCTGAACATCACTGCATCTAACGCATCTCTTGTCGTCACTCTTGTTGGCTTGGACGTACATTTGTTGTACCGTCTTACTCATAAATTTGCGACTTACGAAATCCGGAGTCGGCTGTTAATGACAACATTGCGGCCAGACAGTAACTTGATATCTAAGAATTATATATTTAACGAATAATGAATAATACGCAACAATATAATTAACAGTAAATGGTAAGCATCTGGTTGAAATTGGTTGACCACCATTCGCATTTACTAACAGCTTACGCCTCCAGATGAAACTTTCGAACAGAAGCAGTAAACTCGAATTTTGCTTCTGTTGTAGCTCGTCAACTGTCTCTCTCTTCTGTGGTTGGGTTTGTATACTTGGGTTCACATTCTCATGGGGCGACCGTGGTGACTACTCCATTGGTGAGCTCATTTGCTCATTCATCCACCGTTAACGGTCATATGTCTTATTAAAGGGTCTTGTGACTCGAACCACCGTTCAGCTCAACAGTGACGTGAAATAACGCCGAGGAGGAAACTGCCCAAATGCATAGAAACAAAGCTATGATTGCAGGTACTTCATTAACTGCGGCACATTATCATTTCAGATGTAATTCATAACCAGCGATATGGATAATCATGGGGTACCCAATCTGGAAGGCAATAACTGGTCCTTCGGGCCCCGTCCTCTATATGGTCCGATTGAGGCCAGGTGATCTGTTCCTCAAAATGTCCAGCCCACTTGTCAAGTTGGCGCGACTGTGTAATACTCGGAATTAGAGACTTCGAATATCCCTAGAAATCGTACTTGTATCGAAACCTCTTGCATAAGTAATAAGGAGAAGACCTCGTACTGGTTGTAGTAAACGATTCTTATTCGTGATACAAGAACGCTCATTTATAGATGTACATCAGTACTAAGGAAATTAGAGTCTCTCATTGGCTGATCGTAATGGCGCATGCAAAGTTACAAGCTGTAAACTGATCGGTGCAATGCAGAACAAACGTGTAACATTGAAGCTGTTTGTCCAACTCTGGTGTGATTTCTTAACGCGGCGTTTGGATTGGTTCCTTGTGAAATCTATTGTGTCAGGGTTTGGACATGCGACGAATTGAGTAGATTTTCATTACAGTTCGTGATGTCCAATGTGCAATACATCGGATTTAAGCTGTCAAAGGAAGACCCACAGCCACTAGAAAAGAAAATACGAGCCCTGTTAGATGCGCCGTCACTTAAAGTCCTGAGTGAGTTTCAGTCACTTTTAGGATTGATAATAGTTTTCTCGCCTCATACTTTTTGCACCTGCACCTTGCAGCTTCTTCGAAAGGTCGAAGGCTGGCGGTGGATCCAGATACATGAAACTGTTTTCAACTCAGTTAGGCTGAATCTTACTTCACCACGCGTTCTAACACGTTCTGATCCAGAAAAACCAATCGTTACCCTCTTGCGGTGCCCCTCCATATGGTCTTGGTGCTGTGCTATTACACAAGCTGTCAAATGGATCACAACATCCTATCTCTTATTGCTCTCGGACACTGAGCACAGCAAAAGGTAATTACTCACATCTTGACCGGAAGGCTATGGCTATCGTATTCGGTGTAAAGCGGTTTCACCAGTACATTCTTGGACGACAATTCACGACTTTTCCAGACCACAAGCCCTTTATTTTGTTACTACGTGAGGAAAAAGCGATACAAAATGGCCAATCTTTGGATGATTCGTTAGTATCTCATCTTATCTGCTTACAATTATAAAGTCTAATGCACTTCCCGACGATTCAGTAGTACTGCTGATGCCTTAAGTAAGTTGCCATCACCACATACACCGTCGACAGAATTCAGCCCGGAGGAACTTGTGCATCCTAATCAACACTTCAACCATTCTCCTGTTACGTCGGCGGATATACGACGAGAAACAGACAGATACCATGTTAGCCTTAGTCAAACGGTACATGCAGGTAGGAGGGCCAGAACGGACACCTGACGTACTTGTACCTTTCTGATCGAGAATGGCTGAATTAAATCCTCAAAATAGAAGTCACGTGTGGTGATTCGGAAGTGACTGCGACCATCTATTCTTGTAAAACTATGATGTCCACCCATACACCGTGAAAATAAAATCGTTATCTACTTCGTACATGTGCTGGCCCATGCTAGATGTCGACCCTTTGTCAGTGGTCAAATCATGTGCATTATTCCAAGAAAACCAGAATACCGCCCCTAAAATACCGCTGCATCTTTGAAGATGTCCAGACACACCATGAAATGTTTTGGTCCGTTTGGAGGTCAGATGGTTTTACTGACCATGAATGCCCATTCCGAATAGGTTGAAGCTCACTTTCTTCCAATAGCTACAACGACTAGCACGATAATCGGATTCCGTTCAACCCTCGCAAGGTCTGGTTTGCCAGAAACTGTTGTGACCAACATCGGTCCTGTTTATCGGCGCTGGATTTGCAGGCTTTACTGCCAGGAATGGAATCAAGTATGGTACAACAGCACCATATCATCCCACTTTGACCGGCCAGGCAGGGATGAAGAATATGTTGAGGAAACAATCTACCGTCCCTTTGCGCGTGCATCTGGATCGTACTCCATTTGCCTATCGGGGCTCTGTCAACGAGGCCACCGGCAGCAGTTCTGCCGAACTCGTTTGGTCGTCGTCTCCGTTTTCAGCTGGACCTACTCCATGAAGGTCCTCAATCACAGACAATCGCTAAACAGGAACTCGTAGAAGACCGTTTCGATGTTCATGCTAAAAGCTGGCGTGTGTTTAAGTCTGAACTCGTCCTTATATATCTATCAGATGGAAACACATGGCACAGGTGCCAACGGACAAATTGTACAAGTTCAAACGGATGACGGGCGAATGGTGTGATGCCATTTAGATAATATGCGCTCGCGGACATCCAGTCCAGGATATACTGGATCCCCCATAACTCCATCTCCTTAAGCACTTGACGCATTCATGACGTTGGATTGACTGCTCTGTACCTGCTCACGTTGTTGTCGTTGTAACAAATCGCTTTATTAGTCTGTTACCGTTCTGTTGAACGGCTACCATAACAACGGCTATACTCTGTTTGTTCATCGCTATCTCCGTCAACTAGCTGACATAAAGTAGTTTGGTCGCGCGGGCAACGCAGCCGTTCACCAGCATGTGTTTTGAAACGCTCGGGGTACGCGATCTATCAGGATGTATTGCTCACGATGGCTTGGTCATGTCATCTACATACAAGGTGAGCATTTAACGCACCGAACATTATTTACTGAAACCGTCAGTTGTTGGGTAAAACCATGAGTGGTCAATCGACGACGAAGTTATGAGTTGTGGAGATCCCGGCTATTCTGTTGAGTATAGTGGGTAGGCGTCGACTGTTCGATTAGGGTTCTCGTTGTAACTGAATTTGCCAGTTGGAAACGTTATCCAAGATGGCAACGCGCTTGCAACCAATAACGTGTATGTATCCAGTACGTGTCTGGTTTTTCTGCTTAGCTTCGTTTCATCGATCTTTGTCTTTGTAGGTAACCTTTTTTCCAGACGACCGGCAAGGCGAACCACGGTACCTTCTGGTTAAACCCCTGGTTGTTATAGATAAAATACAGAATTGGCGAATGTAGCTAAAAAGAAAGTTACTCACATTTCGCTGGTCGTACCTTTCGTAAGCATGCACAAATGTCAATCAATAACGGCTAAAGACAGGACAGTTGCGCCACCACTTTGCTTAGAATCAGTCCGTTAGCATTTTTGTCAACATTTGTGCAAGGGTGGGTTTTCTCTAAAACGTAGTCCACTGCGAAATCCCCCTCTGGAAAGTACACGTATTCATACTGGTGATTTGTATCATCGCTCCAGAGCAGCTTTGTGCGTAGGTTAGACCGACGAGGCTGTGTTCTACTTGTGACTTGTACCGATATCTCATCACATCCTTACAAATTGTCGCTAGAATGGAACAATTATTTATCTCCGGTGATCGAAAAACTGACCACTACCCATATTTAACCGATGTCTTCGCATTCAGATAGAATCTTCAGTCGGCTTCTTCTGAAAAGAAGCAGTAGACCCAAATTCCATACCGCTTGCCGAGTCTGTCGAAATGCGAATGTTGTGATTATGTGTGAAAAGTATTCAGTTTAGATCAATCAAATACCTTACCACTTGCCAGCAGTGTGCAGGCGTACCGCATTTTGTGATCTCGAATTGACTGAGAAGTCCTAATCTTGAAATCATCAACTGAAGTTAAGACAGTTTCTTCTCAGAACCAACAGGCAACTTAAGCGGTACTCCCACACGGATGTGCGTGAACGTTCAGATGCGCTAATTCAGTTGTGTTCATTGTGGCACAATGGCCAACAGGACTGCCTCGTGAGAACGTAGGTCAAAGTTAAAATCCTGGTCCTACCATAATTGTACACTTCTAACGATGTTTAGCAAGAGCTATACTCGAGTTTCATGCTTCGTCTGTGAAGGAGTCGGTTAAGGAAGCCTATTTGGCCGTGAAGGCTGTGTTCACACGTGAGTCATGATTAAATTTATGTACTTATGGTTGTATGTCTTTGAGAGGCCGTATAATTTTTTACAATCTGTTAGGAGGCGCATCTCCTGAGACAGGCAGGACGCGTCACGCCACATCGATCGGCCGTCCCAGCTCGGATGGTATGGCCGTGGGTGATGGTATAGTCCCACTTAGTCAATCAGATTGCAGGTGTGCGGTCGAACGCCTGTGCGCTAGCTGGACGGTGTTTTTTCTCGCGTTGCCTTCTGACGCTCACTGTAACGTGATTTGTTCTGACTCCCTGACTGCCATATATGATTGTCTCATTCGATTCGCTTTGTGTCTGTCGGCCATCTATGGTAATCGTTTTCTCCTAAAAATCTAGAGCTTCTGTGACCTTAGTTTGTCTCGTCTCGTCTCGCTCGTCCAATAGACGATGTTGCCGCGTCTCTTCTGATTTCTCGGTTTTGGGTCAAGCGGCTAAGCGCGTAACCAAGAGGACGATCCAAAACAATCCGAAGTAGTCCCTTATCTTCTATCTAAACACTTGGGCAGCCATCGGAACTAATTTGTTTCTACTGGCGCTGAATGTTCTCATCGTGCATCTAGGTCTGGTTCGTGTCTTACTATGTTTTGCATTTGACGTTTATGCCCTCTCCAAGTATCTCTGTTCGTTCTAATCCCAATCGATAAACGTTTAATCGTCGTTTCAAGTCTACGACACTCTAGACCTGGTCAAATAGGGGCACCTATTATGCTAGTTCAGTAATTGACATTTGGAGGTCGCACACACAATAAAGTACAAACACGGGTAGTCCAGCACAAGGAACTATTTCATTAAAAATGTCCTGCGCCTATTGATCACTGCGTTCTTGTGGGCAACTTCAGAACGTGATCGTCAGATGTAAAACATTGTTTAATACAGATAATGGCTGACATCTTTTACAAGCGGGTTACGTGATTAATCTAGATTTAACTATCCCTGATCAAAAAATCAACATGCTGGTAAACAAAATAGTTTAGTTGCTTATCTAATTTTCTGTTGTTATTTGTGTTGAGTTTTATTGATGTTCCGTTATGTTTTACTGTAAGTCGAATAAACATGCACATCCCATATTCTCTATATTTCGAGCACTGCATTCCAAGACAAGAGGAGATACTGCGTCACATAGAGACCATCCTGTGCTCCTCAGCCATGGACACCACTCAATCATTTGGTAGTCAGTCACAGGTGTCGCCAATCTGTTAAAGACTGTTGTGTCCTTTTGAGCAATCACCTGGACTCGGACCATGCTGTTGTGCGTGCCCGTTTTGTTTTGTCATTTGCCCAGATGAAATACGCTCGTAAATGCAAGATACTTAACTGGCATTCGGGCGATGAGGATGTAAAGAACGCTTACCAGAAGGCGTCGGTGAACAAGTTGCTCAGTTCGAGTCGAATGAAGGGTCGTATTGAACACTGGGAACAAAGCACCGCAACTGTGAAAGCATGCTATGAAGAGGTATGTTCCGAGGGAACTGTTCAGTTGCGACAGAACTGGATTTCTGTCACGTCGATAAACCTCATGAACAAACGTTGCCTGATCCCACCTGGTTCTGAATATGATGATGACCGTTGAGAACTTAAATGCAAGCTGACCAAAAGCTTGCACAAAGACCGTGAGCACTACTTGGTCGAACAATCGAGAGATGGAAAAAGCCTATTTATCTGGGAATAGCAGAAAGCTTTTTTTCTCTGATCCGTGGTTGTACTAGCTGTCGAGTCGGTATAAGTGAGACCATATGTGAAGAAGATGGTTCACTTATTACCAGTCAATCGCACCGACTTAACAAATGGGCTGAACATTTTGAAGAACAGTTTAGTTGGCCTCAACCAGATCATGTGAACGACGGCACCGGAATGGTCAGTTATTGCGTTCCAGACGGTCCTCCGTCGGAAGCAGAAGTGACCCTGAAGCTCAGGTTATTAAAACGTAATAAGGTTCCTGGACCAGATCTCCCCTCTCCTCTTTCCAAGGATGGTGGAGAGAGGTTGATATCGGAACTGACGCGACTCCAGACAATTTGGGAGAGGGAAGAGGTGCCTCGTGATTGGTGCCTGTCAACAGTGATTCCCGTTTTCAAAAAGGGGACCCGAAGTCTATGTGACAACCACAGAGGCATCAGTTTGGTGTCAGTTGCGTCCATGTTACTTACTGGCCTTATTTTACGTCGTCTCGCTAAGCCCAGAGGAAGCCAGATACGTGTAGAATTCCGACCCGGTCGAGGATGCGTTGATCAAATTTTTGCCTCGCAACGGATCTTATAACATCAGCACTCCTATATACAACCGATGATCTTGGTCTTTTTGGACCTAAAGGCTACTTTCAATTCAATTGTTTGTAACGTTCTCTAGAACTGTCTTCTTCGCAAGGGAGTACCAAGGAAATACGTTAATCTGTTGAGATCACTGTATACTCACTCTGCAAGCAGGGTGAGAGTTTATGAACAACTGTCTCGAGCGTTCGTCACTTCTAGTGGTGTTCGTCAGGGGTGTCCGAGTTCCCCCTTCCTGTTTAATCTTGTCATGGATGACATTCGGGAGGGTACGCCTCGTTAATCCATTGGGCTTGGTGTTGAGCCTCTTCCTGCGGACGACATTGTCTTACCTAGTCCCTCTGCCGAAGAAATGCAGACCATGCTTGACAAGGTAAGTGACCGGGCTGGTTTGTATGGAATGCGCTTTGCACCTTCAAGGTGCAAAGTACTGCTTCAAGACTGGGACACTTCAACTCCTACTTTCTTCATTGCCGATAACCCGCTTGAGACTGTGAATAGTTTCACATACTTGGGTAACACTATCTCGTCAGCCTGTAATATTGCTGATATCAACGAGAGTAGGAAAGTCACGAGTTGCCTGTGCCCAACTGTGTCATCTGTGGCGTCGGAAAGAGGTCCGGTTGTCGCTTAAAGGGAGAGTATATAACGCTTGTGTACACTCTGTTGTGCTTTATGGTTCGGAAACGTGGCCTTTTAGCAAAGAAGATATCAGCAGGCTTGCTGTGTTTGACCATCGTTGTCTCCACCAAATTGCTCACATTAAATGGACTGATCGCGTGAGCAATGTGGCCGTTCGTCGGCGCGTAACTCGGAACGCTTGGGATACGCGACTAATTGGTCAACTGCTGACGGCGCATAGCTTACGATAGTTGGGTAACGTACTCCGTGTGCCAGCTCAGCGTTTACCGTACCGGGCATTATACAATGAGACCACCAACATTTGGGTGAAACCACATGGTGGTCAAGCAACAAAGTGGTCACGAAATATGAAGACCCTGACTGCTCCTGGGGCTCTCGTGACCACTCAAAACGCTGGTTAGAGACGTTTTCCGAGATGGCTGTGTGTCTCAGTAAACGGCGTGCCTGCATCCACACCATTTCTAGTTCTTCAGCCTAGACTTTTTTTTATTAACTTTCAACCTTCTTAATAGTGTTTTCTTCTAGGATATTCCATGTCACTGTTGGGGTGGGCGAAAGCTCGAGCCACAGGACCTTTTGGTCAGGCTCATGGCTGTTATGATGATGATGATTTATTCGTAAAAGCGGATAAATCCTGTAAACGTATTTTCCATCTTGCATCAAATTAACTACTTGAGCCTTTTCTTGGCAATTGTTTTCCTTTTTTTTGAGGTTGGGTTAGCTAGTTTTTTCTTATCCCATTTTTAACCCACACTTTCCCTGCTCTGTGGAGTGGATACCGGCCGAATTCAATAGACCTCCCGACCTAGTTTACACAGCCTGTTGGTGTCACGCAAACACAAGTTGACCATTGGGTCCTGCTGCAAACATTATTCATTTGTTCGAATGATCAACAAGCCCAGTTTAACGGCACTCTATGGCATTACTGATTTCCCCGTCAAGATAATGTGTACTGCGTGACTTTGTCATCCTCACGGATGTCTCACCGGTACCACTAGAAGCCGATAAGTTAACACTATTCAAATGAGCGAACCAGTTTCCTGTTGTTTACCTGTAAAAATTCAGTGTCAACCCAATCTGATAACAACAGTACATCTTGGAGGCGCGAGTGTTTATCATACAGATCAGCTATATCGCCTAACAGGTTGAGCATTGCCCATATATTTGCAGAAAACATAACTAGAGGGGTGTTTGCATGTTTAATACTAGTCAGCAAACCATAAGGCTGAAGCTCCATTCCGAGATCCTGTGAACCCCTGTGTACTTTTTTATCACATGGTTGAAAGGGAAAGCAGGACTCTTGGAATAAGGAGACGGTCGGAGGGGTTGCTGGTAAATACGCTTTCTCTGGTGAGACAGAGCACACAATTTTTCCAACAAATTGGCATGTTTCGCTGGGATTCTTTTGTGATGATAACAATTTCAAAGGGCATGTTTGTAAACCGAATCAGGACAACCTTCAGGTCCGAAATTATCACAACAGAAGCAGTGTCTGTCGCGAGGTAAATATATGGTCGATACAACAGAGGCCAAGCAGGAGCTCTGTTTGCTCTTCCCTCACCTGGCTCTCTGTTTTTCAGTGGTCGCCCCATTATGGGACACCTGAGCATCTTTTGTGCTATAGAAGCAGTAGCCTACCTCTGTGATTGTCACATGTTGTTTTGGAACCCCTTTAGAATAGAGGAATGATGGAAACCGGTCCCGAATCACCCCTTTGTTCTCTCATAGAACGAGAAAGCGTGACTAATTTAGACAACAGTCTCTTACCACCATCTTTAAAAAGATCTTAAATTATAATATTCAAACCTGTGGAACTGTGCCTTCCATAGAGATGGGAATGTCCGGTCAAGGAAGCAGTTCATGTGGAGAAGTTAAAAGAACGTTCAGTGCACTTCTAAAATTACGATTCAACTATTGTGTTAGACGGTTGAATTCACTTAACTATCTCGTTATTTTCCAGATTCCCCGTCAACTGTTACCTAGTCACATTTAACTGAACACCACAGTAAGGCGATGTACTTCATTCGCAATCACCGATGAGAGTAGTTTCATCACTGCATGGTTGTTCACTTATTGTGCGCACTCTTTCATTTGAGATAGGTTTATGCAATTCCATCAGCAAGTACAAGAAGTGTTTCGTATGGGGCGACCAACGTCAAAACAAAGTCCGAGTAACTAGTCAGTTAATCACAAGAGAGAAAAGATCAGGATGAACGACTGGAAAACGTTCCCATTTGCCTATTACAGTTTTCAGGAACATATCGTTGTAGTTTCGACACTAGGACTCATGGGATTTTTCACTGTCTGTAATGACCTTTTATTCAACTAATCAGTTTTATGCTTAATCGTCTGTTACAACGAGACTGGACCTTGACGCGGTGTGACGGCTTGCGCATCTTGATGACCTATTGGACTAAACTGGACGGTGTGGCCACCACACCGATAGAGTCACTCATGCCAGGCAGACCAATAGATAGATGTCTGATAAACCACTCTCCTAGTCCTCCAGGTTGGGAGTTGGAAGAAGATTGGCATCTTCTTCCGGAAAATGTACCAGTTCTGGTACACTGCCACCCACCCGCTGCCTTGCGGTATAGGCTTTTGAGCCAAAGGCTTCGGTTAAGATCCCTAATCGTACTTCTGTCTAGGTCTGGGCGCCCTGGCAGTATCTCAGCCCACACACAACCATGAATAGTCACAACACCAGTAATTCCATACTGCATCGGCCGTCTCGCAGTATAAACTAGATCGCCCTATCTGCTGCATACAGCAGGGTGGATAGGCGAAAACATGCTACTGCTGACGCCTCCCCCACTGTCCTATCAAATTTAATCCTCAGACCATTCCCAACTTCCATTTCTGATAGTTACTCCACAGGGTCCCACAACAGATGTAGCTAACCGTGGTAACATTGAGCCGGTAAGTTCCGTCTCTTGCCAGTTGGCTTCAGGTTTCCCTCGTCCCTTGCTTACACCTAGAATGCGGATTAATACAGGTGCCTTCAACGTTCGCACTCTAAAACAGATAGGTCAACAGGCCGCTTTTGCGCGAACGTTAGACTCATTGCATGTCGATGTCTGCTGTATCTCAGAAACTACAATCCAGGACAGTAGTGAGCGTATGGAACTAACGGCACCCGCATTGTCTACCCGATACTGGTTATACACTTCGGGTGACTCCACAGCCGCTGTTACAGGTCAGACTGGAGTAGGTATAGTCCTTAGCACGACGGCCGCAGCCTCATTGATAAATTGGATTCCTGTTAACAGTTGACTTTGTGCTGTCCGCCTGGCAGGTTCCGTTGTCAGCTCCAGATGCAAGACTTTCAGAAATTTATTCATTGTGTCTGCTTACAGTGCTACTGACTGTAGGGACGTGAGCGTCAAGGACGCGTTTTATTCGTATCTGGCCGATCTCCTTCGGTCGACACGTGGCTATGATATAGTCGTTCTAGCGGGAGATATGAATGCCCAGATGGATCGCTTTGGTGAAGTCGAATCTCATTTAGGTGGCAGGTTTGGGATAACGTCACATCGGTCAGATAATGGAGGGCGATTGTTGCAGCTGTGCGCTGAATATAAGCTATTTTTAGCCAGCACTAGTTTTAGGCATCGTTCACGTCATTGCTGTACTTGACGCCCGTCTGCTCCGAATCAGGCATGGTCTCAGATAGATCACATAGCTGTTAGTTACAGGTGGCGAGGTTCCATCCAAGACTGTCGTTCTTATTGGAGCACGTACTTGGACTCAGATAATGCGTTGGTACGTTGTCGTTTTGTTCTTAGTTCTGCTAGTCAGCGACCCTACCGACAGCAACGACTGGCTGTTGAGGAATTGGCTTTATCATCGGTAAAGCATAAGTACCAAACCAGCTTAGAAAGCTGTCTTAGTGGTACTCACTCCGAAGATCCTGTAGTGGAACTCTTAATCGTGATAGCTTGAGTACCCACTAACAAATAACGATATCTCAACGATAGTCACTGAGAAGGTTAAATCAAATAGTTTGGATCGTTATTGGTGGGATTGGTGTACAAGCTTGATTCAGTGGCGCTCGTCCGGACCATGTCCTATCCTGTTCAGTTGTGTTGTTCTTGTTCTGATCCAGGTCCAACCGCGTCACGCGTGCCTGTGTTTTGACCGCACTGAATCACATCCAGTTGGAGCGCTCCAATTGGCTGAGTGTGCAGGTGGTGACTGCGTGCGTTCCGATGTGAAAGAGGGTTTTCGGGCCGATAGATGTGTAGGGGTGCATGTACAGGTTGGGACATTGAGCGTCACTTAGTCTTAAGCTTGTCACGTGATGCGCCGCATGAGAGGGCGAGACGACGGCTACAATCCTAATAGCTACTGGACACAAACCTCACAGACTTTTTAGAACGCAGGTACTATAGCATGCGGCATAGGGGTACATAAGTTTAACAAACATTGAAATTAAGAAAAATCTCTGGAGTTGTTAGGAGCCTGACGGAAGATTCCTCCTGGTAGTTCACACAATAAGTCTAGAAGAGATATCCTTAGGAAACTGAAACGTGGTCTAAAGGCTGATCGTGAGGCTTGGTCAGCGGAAGAATTTAAGGAAATGGAGACCGCTTTTGCCTCAGGGAACACCGGCAAACTCTTTAAGCTGATCCGTGCTACTGGTCCCAAGTGACCATCTGTCGATGAAGCTATCAGCGAAGCAGATGGCACACTAATTTATAATAAGTCTAGAAGGTTGGAATGCTGAGCGGAACACTTTGAGGGTCAATTTAGCTGGCCTCCTGCTTCGACTATGCTGCTTCCACAAACCTGTGATGTAACACCCTGGTCGGTAGATTTAGAACCACCCACTGAGACTAAGGTTCGCAATTGCATCTCGGCTCTCAGTCGTAATAAGGCTGCTGGTCCAGATGCTCTAGTGCCAGTACTTTTTAAAGGTGGAGAGGTGTTAATCTAGGCATTGACTCAGCTGTTTCAACTTGTTTGGTCGACGGAGACCATCCCTCTGTGCTGGGGTCACGCGTTAATAGTTCCTATATTCAAAAAGGGTATCAGGAGCTCTTGTGTAAACCATAGGGGAATTAGTTTGACCTCAGTCATTTCTTGGGTTCTGGCCTACATTATACCTCGTCGACCCACTGCCGTTCGGGAGTTAGACACTAGAGAAGACCAGTCAGGGTTTCGTCCTGACCGGGGATGTATAGGTAATATTTTTACCCTTCGTCAAATTTTGGAACAGCGTCATGTATACCTCCGGCCAACAATTGCTATATTTCTCGACTGTAAACGTACGTTCGATTCGGTGGATCGATCTGCACTTTTAGAGTCGCTTAAACGCACTGGTGTACCGACCAAGTATGTGAACATACTGTTGGCGCTTTACTCCCATACTTAAGCTCAGGTTAGGGTTTACGATGAGCTGTCTGGCAGTTTCAGCACCAGGAGCGGCGTCCGTTAAGGCTGTCCCTTCTCACCATTTTTGTTTAATTTCGTCATGGACGAAATAATGGAGGACTGTTCACGTCACTCAAATGATGTTGGTGTGGACATGCTACCTGGTGGAAGGCTGACTGATTTCGATTATGCTGACTACAGGGTGTTGCTGTTTGACAACTTTCAAGCGGCACAAGCAGCGCTGAACACAATTTCGCATTTTGCTAAGTACTTCGGAATGCGCTTTGCAGCCTCAAAATGCAAAGTGCTTCTGCAAGATTGCTGTGATTACGTAGATTTAATGTTAGATAATGAAGTCATGGAGATTGTTGACTGGTTTGCATATCTGGGAAGCGGCATCAGCGGCGGCGGTGGCGGCGGCGGAGGTGTAGGAAATGAAGTAGAGGTGCGTATTTCTAAGGCTAGGGCGGTGTTTGCTAATCTGAGGCACTTATGGCGACAGAAAGGTATTTTCCCGAAGCTTAAGGGTCGCGTATATCAGACAACAGTGATGGCTGTATTACTTTACGGCAGCGAAACCTGACAGCTCAGAGTAGAAGACGTGAACCGCCCTCAGGTATTCGATCACCGATGTCTGCGTTCAATCACTCGTATTGGGTGGCACCAACGAGTAAGCAATGAGGAGGTTAGGAAGCGGGTGTTTGGCATTGATTGTCAAACGAGTTCTTTTGTTCAGGTCATGTATTAAGGATGCCAGCTAGTCGACTGCCACACCGAGCACTGTTTGTCGACGTTACGGCC